>JAMXBD010001927.1:0-267245 GCA_024138025.1 Combretum micranthum
CAAGTAGGGTTGTCTCTCTCCCTCGAACCGAATTAAACGATACAAGCACAACTAATTCAATCATTATCAAGCTAATTTTTTATTATAGTTAGTTTAAAAATGTCTATCCTATCGTCCAACAAACAAGTTACTGTGTACCTTGATAAAGGGATTTATCAAAACAAAAGACCAGTGTTCAAACTCAACCAGGTATGGGAATCTGTCAAGAAAAATCATTTCATACAAAACATATTCATCCATAATGGAATATCGAGCCATTAGACCTTCATCAAACTTAAGAAAAATTCATATCATCATATAACTTCATATTCATACACGTGCATTATATCACATTTCACTATCCATTCAACTATTATTATAAATTTTTCATATGAATAGTACTAGGGGATCTGTCACACTCATAACAAGGGCCGTGATGTATATCACAGCCGTATCACACCTGTGATAGGAGATCTTGTCTCTTATCATGGCCATGATGTAGGCTATACTAAAGATTACACCCGTGATAGCCTTTTTAAATTTTTCCAAAAGGCTTCTAGAAGAGATCACGCCTTATGTAACAACGTGATCTAGGCTATATCACTTACACAAAAGAGGTCAGTGGAGATTACGGCCTTGGTAATGGCCATGATCAAAGCCATTTTATGTTTTAAAAACATTCAAAGGAGATCACGGGCTATGTCATCCCCATGATCAATAGGAAAATGATTTTGAGAAAATAACATCCTAGAACATGCCTGTGATAAACAATGCATTGATCATTAGATGCTTGGTTCAAAATTTTCAAAGTTTTACATCACTTAAGTAATAACACTGGTCCATCATACATGCTTTTTGAATTCTAACATCAGTACACACATCATTCCACTCTAAACTTCATAATTCATTTCATCAAACACCTAGGATACACATGTATATTTGTATATCTAGTCAACATACATGCTGGCATATCATTAATTTATCTAGAACATCAAAGTTCTACTCCTATTAAGCATCAACCTTAACTACAACTTATATTTGAACAAAGTATGCAAAAATTCAACTTTACTTACTTGTATAACTACTAAGATCAACCAAAGCTTCTCTTTCTTACTTTCTTGGCTAGATTCTTCTCCTACTTGTCTCTTAGCCTATTTCTTTACTTATGATCTTGTGTGGTAAAGTTTTAAATAAATTTTGAGGAGTGAAATTTGAATTTGTTGGTGTTTAAGAAGGCGATGGAGAGAGAGGGAAAAATTTGATCCTTAGGTCTACTTTAGAGTTGATATTTTGTAAATTTTCACTTGATAATTATCTAACTTTTCAAACTTTGGTTTTTAAGGAAAATTAAAAGAGTTTAGAAGGTGCTTGGACATGGAATTGTGTTGCGTGTGGGCTTGGCTTGGGTTTTATTTAATAAAGGTGGGCTTTAGTTGATTTGTAAAGATGGGCTTGGAAATTTCAACAAAATTTGCTGCAATGAGGCCTTCCCAATTTTTAGAAAAACAACATATCATATTATTATGCAATCCAATTTAGTAGGTTTCACTACAAATACGTAATTATGCAAACACACATACAATTCAATTTTTAACATATTAAAATACTAATAATATATCATACCAACAATTAGAATTCCTATGACTTAAATTATCACAATTAATTTATAAAAACAATAAACAAAACATATATGTTAATTAATTTAGTATATTTAGTTTAGGTTATTTCAGTTCATCAGCATAATAATTTGCTACTGCATCTTATCCATTTGATGTTACTGCATGGTCTTATCATACTTAAAGTGCATTAAATCCTCATCACATGGCTGCTCGTAATAGTCAATCCTGTGCTGATTTATTAGCATATAGTATCCAAAAGCACGACGGTAGCCGTATTCTTGCCCTAAACCCTCCTCCATAATGTCTTGATCTAGTATAGGTTGCTAACTTGTCGTAACAGCAAGATCATCCTCCTCTTTCCTCTTGTGCTCCATGCTTGCTAGATTGAAACAAAGTGAAGACAATGTCAATATAATGATACAAAATGATGGATATTATGTATTACCGTGGAATATGAAAATTGAATATGCTTACATAATTTTGCATGGACACCTCTAACTCCCAATGATCAATCAACTATCCATTCTCCCTCCTCAAATGCATATGTTTATAGTTCTTTATTTGCATGAGATTCTATAATACATGATTAGTGAAATTACCAAAAAATATAGAACATAAACTTGCACACCATATGGGTATCATGACATGCAGCAAAAATTATAGTTATAATACTTACATTCGAAAGTGCATGGTGAAGTATAGACTTCGTACCACCTGTATGCACCAATTTTTGCTTCTTCCTACTTATCATATTCATCGTGGATCGAAGCTACATGATTGAAAAGAGTATACAAACGAAACAAATAATTGGTTATGTATTTTACTATATGTAGAATCATACCTTGTAATCCAAATCAGTCTCTATGAAGTGGATGAACCCATTGCACTCATCCACTCAGTGCTTAAAACCAGGTGGTGGCATGCTAGAAGCTTCCTTACCTCCACCTTTAGATATGATGTATACCTTCAACCTATAGGGAAGCTGATTGTATGATTTACTCACTAAATAGTTCAACGTTATTTACCACTTGTGCACCTTTTGCTAATTCTTTGATAGTTCGAACTTTTACAACACATTAAAAACAGGTTGCATGTGTTAGTTAATGACCAATGCTAATTTAATGGTCACAAGTATGTTTTTAGCCGAGAATAAATTTGCCATAACTTTCCAGATAATGCCATGCTGATAGACCTTTGGAAAAGTTGACCATGCCTTACCTCTAGCTCTTATAATGAGCAACTTAGTCAATGCTCTAGAGTGGAGCAAGAACTCCAACCTCACCATTCTAGGACATGAGCACATGAGACCCATATATCCATCCGGCATGGTGATAGTCGACCTAACACCTATCCTCTTGAACTCTTCCTCCACCCGGGTCCCTTTTTACATAACCTAGTGCCTCTCGGGCACCATGATATCAGCTTCCTCCTGCTGGACTGTGACAACGGCCTCATGATGCTCCATTGCTATGGTTTGTGGGTCCTCAGGGTCTACCTGAGCAAGTAGGTCATCAGGAAGGTCATATGTGATATCTTCCCTATTCCCAACTCACTTATGCACCCTGACTAGGTCTAAATAGCTTGGTCCAGTTGGTCATTGATCTCTCTATGCTATTGATCGGTGAACAATGCAGTAAACAATCCTCTTGTATAGTCAAATAAGAATAGTAGCACACCATTCTAAAATGGATGTAGAAGATAAAAGATTAACCGTTCAAGGTAAAAACCCTACTGGTATATTACTCAGACGTGCCTTAGTGTCTTCCATAAGCTAATCGTAGAAATTTGAGCACTGCATGTTGCACATTATAAAAATAATCATTGTTAGCGATTCATTACTTTGAGTTCATTACAAAAAAACATATATGACAAAGAAAAACAAATGAAAACAAGCATACAGTCTATTTGTCTGAATCATCATCCCCCATACCAATACAACCCTCACATGGGTCAGGTAGGCATGCAAGGTTTCCTAGATCAATAAATATGCGATTAATTGGAATCGTCTAATGCCTTTCAACCGTTTGTCGTATTGGCTCCTTGGTTGGAGGTGGCTCATTCGATTCACCATCTTCTATGGATTCCGACTAGAAGAGATCACGAGTAAATATATGACAGTGTAGAACTTTCGGAACAATCTTTCAGTCGTCAGATCGCTTGCTCAACTCCTTTAGGTAAAGTGCTTACTGCGCTTGGTTTGGAAGATTATATGGGTCATTATCCTACCATATCCTTGTTGTGTTGATTGAGATGACATCTCCATCGATGCTTTTTGGTTTGTCTCATTTGTGTCAAATCACATACACCTAAATATAAATACTTGCATAGACCTTACATAATTTAATTGAATAACTTCAATGAGAATGCAACAAAAGGTTATCCATTGTCTGTCATATACACCAATGATGTATACACTATTACTCTATGATATTAATCCCACCTCCTTCGATTCTATGTTGTATCGGACCCTGTTCATAACACAAGCATTGTAGCTATATAGATGAATATCTACCCTAAGGCTTCTAGGTCTTATGACACTTGCTGCTTATGGACAGTCCTAGGTTCCATTATCTACAAAGCATGAGAATGATGAAGTTAACCTTTAGACATATCGACGAATATCTGTTTTAAACGTTATGGGTGAGTCGCAACCTTATTTTTAAACCACTCTGCAAAATGTTTACATGATATTTCTCTCAAATTGTGTGCTCCTTATGCATTTAGCTCTTGCTCAAACTCCCTGGAAGTAACTTCATTAAAAGTCCACAATAGGAAATGGTGAAATTATCCTGTTATTAGGTCATAAATGAATGTAAATGACACCACATAACTTATAAACGGTTACACCTCCTCCCAATTAATTAACTCTTTCTAATGCATCTTATTGAGTTTGACGCCTGAACTTGATATAATGCATGCACTTATTATACGTACATGCTATGCAAATACTCAAAATGATGAGGATGAAGCTTCCTCTAGAGGTTCGTCCTATTGTCGATGGGGTCTATTTATTCTTGAGTCCATGTTCTTGAAGTATAATGAGAAAAATTGATTGCCCTCTCTCATAACATATGACACGATAATGGAACCCTTTGGTCTTGCCCCGTTCTACAAGTATCCCTTGAGAACTCCTATGTATCTTTCAATAGGATACATCTAATGATACTAGATAAAGCCGCACATGCATGCTTCCTTTGGAAGATGCACAGCTAAATGGATCATGATGTAAAAAAGAAAAAGAGGAAATATCGTCTCTAACTTTTAAGAAGTTAGGATTATAGTTTTCTCCAAGGATTAGTAAATTCACATGAAGTTCTTTGGATGTCAATTGCATAAAGAAATGAGAGACATCACATATAATGTTGTAAATTCATTTATTGAGAAACCTACGAATGACTACCAGGAGGATCTGTTGCAGCAGAACATGACAATCGTGGTTCTTCAGACCCCTCAAACTTACTTCATCAGCACCTAGGCAAGTTAATATATTGGAAGCATATTTATTTGGATCTTCACATCCTTAATTGACTTATAGACCTCTCTCATTTGTTAAGTCGATAGTGTATATGCAACCAGTGTCTTGAACGTGCGACCGCTACATTCTTGCAAATGTCGCTCGGAATGAATACCCATTTCCTAGAGGGTGCGTCTCACATCATCCCTGTCTTTTGACTTGCCCTTTAGATTGAAAATAGTCGAAACCAAGTTATCACATATATTATTTTCAATGTGCATCATGTCAAGGTTATATTGTATGTACAATTCATTCTAATATGGCAACAGGAAGAGTAGAATCTTCTTGCACCAGTTTGGGTCGTTTCATTCCTTTGACAATAGAGCTACTCTTGCATTTTTCCCAATATGATATGCTCATATTGACTCAACCGATCCATAATGTTTGCCGTAGTGAAATCCCTTGGTTAGGGTTTTGTTTCCATGGTACTATCAAAACTTGTGTTATCGAGGTGTGCTCTATGCTTTGGAGGCAAGAACAATCTATGGCCTAATAATGAAACTTACTATTTGAATGCTCGCTTATGCAATTGATGTTACATATAGGACATGCCGTGTAACCCTTGGTTGTCCAGCTTGATATATCACCATATGCTAGGAAATCGTTGATAGTCCACAACAATGCAACTTGTGTTCGAAATGTCCATCTTTCCATTACATCCAATGTTTTCACACCATTTGCCCACAGTCCTTCTGGATCTTCTATAAAGGGTTGTAAGTACACATCAGTGTCTTTACCTGGAGATCTCAGTCCTAGTATTAAAAAGGACATCGTCATATATGGCTCCTTCATGTGTCTCTATAGTAGAAAAATTGTATACGAACATAATAACCGGTCATATATTGTATGTTGTGCTCATGTTTGCATAGGGATTCAACCCATTGATGGCAAGTCTTAGTCGCACACTTCGAGGGTTTGACGTTAAATAAAGGTATTTTCTATCCGATCCCTTCCGGTGTTCGGAATCCATAAGATGCCTCAACACACCCTCCATCGATACGTAATTTTCTTTATGTCATCTCATCTCCGAAGCCATCTTTTGGCACATGAATAGTCATTGTAATATTGGAATTAATGGGAAATGCCATAAAACCTTAATCAATATTGTTTTTTGCTTCCTTAAATGAAGCTTCCACCTTCACCATACATTGGGCAGTTATCAAGATTTTGGAATTCTTTTTGGAACAACACACAATCATTTTTGCATGCATGGATCTATTTGCATCCATAGCCAATTGCATCAACAACTTTCATGCTTCATAGTATGAGGATGGCAACAAGTTATTGGCCGGTAACAAACTTTTTATTAAAGCAAGCCAATCATTGAATGACTTCATTGACTATTTACTGACAACCTTTAGATTTATCATTTTAAGTACTATTGATAATATTAAGAACTTTGTATAGCCCAAATGCACCAGATTCTTTCCTTTTTCAAACGTTTTAGTCCACCGCTCCCCATCAAATGCACTACTTTCATCTCTACTATCAACATCATCCCCCTTGGCATCACTCATGTTAGCAGTAAGATCTTCTAAAAGTTCTTGATTCGCTTTATTTTCAAAGTGCGCGTATTCAGGTGGAATACTCCCTTTACCATAACAACATCATTATTTACCTCGTCTTCATCTAAATCCTCACCGTGGAAAATCTAAGGCAAGTAGGTCCAAGCCATTCCCTTTGTGAGGAGGTGATATTAATAATCTGAATAGACTACTATGAACTATTGAGATAATCTCTATAAGGACATCTAATCAATCTATCTGCCCTCGTATGGTTTACAACAACGTGTAAAAATTCTTTAACCATTTCTATATTGCATAATTGTCAAATCATGTGTCATATGCAAAATTCATGCGGACATCCTAAATTGGCATTTAATCATTTGTCACATCTCACATATAATATATTTTTGTATAACTATCCAAGCATATAATATTGAAATACTATCTTCTAAATTAACATATTATTAAGCTATCTACATGTCATGCAATTAAATACAGTAAACATGTATTAAATAATATTATATAATTACTAAATCCTATATATATATATATATAATTTTTTCAATTACTAATAGGAAATACATAACTATAAATTAATTAATAAATATATAAATACTAGCATTTAAATATTTGTATTTAAATTAACATAAAATTGAACCAACCTTTTGATGATTGTAGTATTCCAGATACCCAATTTGATCTAAACAATTTCTTAGATGCCTATATAAAAATAAAAATATAATTATATTAATTTTATTTTAAAAATATATCATTATATACAATACCAATAAAATTTATTAGCGTAAAAAACTAAAACTGATCAAGGAAAAACACTGACTGATAAAGCGAGTAAGGAAAATTATCATGCAATGTGTGAATGTGTGTATGTATGTGTGAGAGAGAGAAAGAGAGAGAATGAGTGCAGTTTGTGTGTGCATGTGTGTGTGTGTGAGAGAGAGAGAGAGAGAGAGAGAGAGAGAGAGAGAGAATAAGTGTAGTGTGTGAGAGATAGTATGAGTACGGTATGTGTGTGGTGCGATGGGGTAGCGATCACCAAGCGCCTATGCATATGTGAGTGAGCATTGTGTGTGAGCAAGTTTATATAGAGTGAAGCATGAGGCTTTGCCTCATCCTAGTCAGCAAATGAGGTGAATTTCGCCGCTGATAGAGATTGTGAAGCGAGTTTCACCTCCTTGTCTTAGTTAGTAGGAAATTTACCTCATCTGCTGACTAGGATGGGGCAAATTTTGCCTCAGACCACCATTAGAGATGAAAATCGCCTCTCCTTAAGTGAGAGGTGAATTTCTCCTAAAAAAAATCACATCCCATGTCCAGACTTTTACTAATGTATCCGTGGTTTAGGAATACAGCTACAAATTAAACAATAATTAATTATAGCCGTATACATCAAAGTTGGTTAGATACCTTTGTTAGGTATTGATTGAAAGGTGCATTGTGTATAGGTTTATGAGAAGAAATGTTTTTTTTTTTTTTTTTTTTTTTTTTTTTTTTTTTTTTTTATGAGGGGATTGAACCAAGGAGGAGGGTGCTTGTATAAAGTAAGGATGGTTTTGAGAGTTTTGTGAAAAGTGTTTAGGAAGGGAGGGAGATACAATGATGAATGATGAGGATATTATTGAAATGGATTTTTAGCTGATTATTTGGTTTAGACTATCAATAGATGAGAGATTAATGACAATAAGATTTATAAGAAATTGGTGTTTTGTTTGTTTTGTGGGCTAATAAGGGAGCCGATTTCAATTGCAAGGCTCCAAATCATGTTATTATCCTTAATGATCTCGAATTGTTTTATCATAATTAGATGCATCTTGCCTTACTAATGGCATACTAACTTTGAATTTTCTATTAAGACCGCTTTATCCATATGTAATTGATAGAAAGAAGAATCTTTTACAATAGCAATTGACTTAACTTTTATAACTTTTTCAATAAGGAAAATTTTATAGTATTGTCCTTAACTTTGATGGCGATGGTTCTATTAACTATTTAAGGGCTCAAATTTATACCCTTTTTTTCATGCCTTTCTTCTACTATCGTTAAATATGCCTATTAGGACTTTCCGTTTTTCTTTTTTTCCTCTTGTTAGAAATATTCATGGCGGAGGCAAGTCGGCTACGACCTTAGATTGATCTTATCCTCTATATCATGCCCTTAATTTAAGGCCAAGTTGTTTAGGAACATATTTTTTTAGTAATTTGATCTTACATTTGGTAGTTAGATTACCAATAAGATCGCAATCATAGCAAAAATTTGTCTTTCAATTTTAAAATTAATCCACATCTTTTCACCTAAAGGATTCCTCACCTAGGTTCCTCCTACAAGAGGTTTATTTATCTCAAATTTAACTTTAACTTGTACATAATCTATATAAATACCATTTATAGGTTTGACTTCAATAATTCTTCCAATCCGTCTGCCTAGCGTTGGAGCATTATTTTTTGTTAACATTGCAAGGGGTAAACCATGGATTGGTACTTGAAAACAGATATATAAGAAATCCAACTCTAATTTTTTAATTATTTTTTTGTCACATTCCATTCTTGAATAAAGTAGACATCCTATTACCAAGCATGGTTCCTACTTCCTACTCCTTAATGCAATTTAGTGCATTTCAATTGTTTACCACATTCTATTCTTGAATAAAGTTTAGAGTATTTGACCTGATTTAGTTCAATTCTGTTTCACCCATCGTCCTTTGACCCTCTAAGATATCCAAATCAAATTCCAAATAGGTTTCGAAAACATTGATAAATTGTCTTTTAAAGACATTACTAGGTGTGATCAAGTCCATGAAGTCCAAAAGATCTTTCTTAGACACAGAGATATATGTATATATTTGTTTATTTGCTATTGTTATACGATCAAGAGCATCAATTTATCACTCTCATTAAACTAAAGGGTTGATGTTACAAATAGTGCCTGAACTTTGCCAAAACGTGTAATTAACTACATATACTTTAATTTGATCAATTTAATGTCTATTTCAACTTTTCATGTGCATTTTTACTACCTCTGTTAACTTTATTAACTTTGTTATTCTTGTTGGCATTATGTACCTATCAACAACTGACACGTGACAAAGGAGTAATAAAATTTTTTTATATGATTTTACCAACCATAATGACATAGAAAAGGAAAAAAATAAATTTTCAAATGAAAAATAGATTAAAATAAGAACCTACAACCCATCATTTTAATCTAAGTACACAGGCAAAATTAGAGCGAAGTTTGAAACTTTAACTCCTTAGATCCAAATAGACCCTTTAACTTTAAACCCTTATTTATTCTCTTCCTCCTATTTCCCAAAAGCTCATGCTCTAATTAAAGGCAAAAGCACATCTCCCATTGACATTTTTATACATCCCGTACTACTCTTGCCATTTCTTTTGAAATAGAATTGTAAACCCTGAAAATTTACACATGAGTACACAACTCTAAAATAGAAAGTATGAACTAGCTAGTAAACCTAGAACTCAACAAAAACCCAAGAATATATCAATGAGTTGAATTTGGCTGAATTAGGATCTAAAAGCCCGAATAAAGAACTCCTTTGACCCTAATTGATACTAAAAACGAGATTTCGTATCTTGAGCTGATAATTCAAGATATAATTAAAGGTAACCCAAATTTTCAAACCCCGAAACTTGTCATATGAATAGGAATAGATAGAAAAATATAAATATAGAAAATAATTGGCTATTATTGAACTCAACAAAGACTTGAGACTAGAACTATGAGTAGTAATAAGCCTATATATAGTTTTAAACCCTAAATCAAAGACTTCCTAGATAGTATTAAACATTACTAATAAGATTTAGTAGTAGGTATCGAAAACTTAAGATATTTAGGTAATTTACCTAAGATATTAAATGTGATAATGAGTACATAACCAATTACGCTTATAGTTAGGAAACGATAACCTAAAGATAAACTGTTAGGGTTATAAATACACAACAAAAACATAAACAGATGCAAAACTAATAATCTAGACTTCAAAAAATATTTGAATAGCACCATTGTTCTAGTTAGAATATTCTTAAGCTATTGGAGTCTAAAACAAAAATCAACCTAATAAGCTTACAAAATCTTAATCGCGGGAGATAAAATTCTAAAAATAATTAATCGCCTAAACTTAAAACTCAGAGTTGTATCTTTTGACAATCTAAAAATTTATAGAATCTTATAAAATTACTTTTAGACAAAAACTATCAAATATTTGGTAAATTTATATCTGTTTAGCTTAATAAAATACCTTAAACTCTAGATAATTATCAACTAATTATAATTGTAATATTTTTCTCTCCTTAAAGTATGGCTGCAACTTTCAATCCACGGTTGGAGATGTCTTGATTTTTGCAAGATGAAATACATCTTCAACTTGATCCAATAATTGACTCTTTTAGTCAACATTTTACACACAATAATTAATGGAAAATAGCTCGCACACACACACATACACAATTAATGCATCAAATAGTACATAACACACACATACAAAGCTAGAAAAAATTCTAGAAAGAAAAACATCACAACCTCCTCTCCTTCCTCTTCTTCTATATATATTTAAGCACCATAATATGTAAGCAAACAAACTTCATTTATTCCCAATGTTTCCAGATCAAACGAACTCCCAACTAGCAACCAAATTGACCTAAAAACAGAACCCAACTTGTCCTAAACACCTCAGCTGGGATCAAAGCAAAAAATACACTAAAAACACTCAAGTTGGTAACAAGGTAACTTGATTTGTTTTGGCTTGTTGTTTGTTAAAAACAATGATTTAAACTAACTTTTGATGATCATAGGATCATTATCAAACCAAAAATAAGCTTCGAATTTCACCGAACAAGCTCAAATGAGATAAAATTCGAAAACCCTAGTTGCACTCTTTTTTATTCGAAAATCATGGAATATGTAAATAAAGATGTGTCATAAGTTGTTTAATGTTTATATATATCATATACAATCACTTAGGAATGATTTAGGAGTGTTTCTAACATATTAAAAGCAAGAAAATAGGATCAAACCGAGGTTGAAGACGCATGAACAATAACCAGGGTTCTTCTTCCACATGAGCACGGGATGGTTTTTCCCCATGCACCAACCGTGTTTTGCATTTTTACATGAACACTGGAGGAACACGGGTGTGTTCCACCCCATGTACCTCTCGGCAACATATTTTATAAAAAATATATATATTGAAACCAAATTATTTAAACTAAATAATATAATAATTAATATTACAAATATTATTAATGCTGTTATTATTTTTATTTATTTATTTTATGTATTAGTAAGAATACTATTATTTGTTAATAATATAGTAATGAAATTATTGAATATTGAACTTAAAACTAAAAATTTTACATATTATAAAAAAATATAGCATTTAAGTACTATATTATGATATTATTTGGAAATATTGATATAGACATTATGTATTATTGATATTAATAATATCATGATAGGATTATTAATAATATACAATCACTATCACTAATTTAATTAAAGTCCATAAAGTTTTACCATTATAGTTGTTAATATTACTAGTACCATTAAAAGTATTTTGACTAATAATATTGATGGAATTAACATTTTTTTAGATATTATTATACTTAATATTCATAATTAAAACCCAAAAGTTAAGCTTAAAGCTATTTTAATAATATTACTATTAGTATTAACTTTAATAGGTAGGATTTTTGAATTACTATTAATCTTAAGTATATTATTATTATTATTATGATGATGATGATGGCAAAAAGATAATACTACTAATATTTTTGAAAATAATTTTTAAATTTATCAAATCTTAATGTTACTAATTTTATTATCATTATAGATGAATTTAATATGTTTTACAAGAAAAGTTAGAAGTATAGTAATTACCAAGTATTTATTTAAATGCATACAGAGAGACATATGTATAACAATGGAAATTTAAATAATCTAAATTTATGAATAAAGGGATATCTTTACATTACGAAAAAATTATATCAAGTAAATCAAAAGAAAACCGATAGTTCTAAACAATAATAAATAAATATGAGTTACTATAATAAGTCAAATAAAGAACAATACAAACACAACAATAATAACTATAAAAATGAGTTAACTAAATATCAAATTTTTGAGTACCCAATGAATATATATATATATATATATATAAGTATCAAACAAGATCAAGACAAACAACATGAAAATAAATATGAACTAATACTTGATTATCATAAGACTACTAAAGAACTAATATAGTAATAGAACGAAAACCCAACATCAATATAGTACACTTAGACACTTATAGGAGTTTAATCGTATAGTTAATGTTACATTGATGAATATATTAATCATCTCAATAGGTGACTTGGGTACTTGTGAGGATTTTCTTGACGACTACTACGACTAGTCGACATGAGCAGGTGAGTAACTCAGTCTTATTACATTATATGTGCTTGTAACTTAGCGGACCTTAAATAAAAGATAATAACATAAGTGTACTGTATGGGTTTACGGGAACTATTTGTTGTATCAAATATTGATTGTGAAGTCACTTTAATAATAATAACAATAGAATTCTGTATGACTCTATTGGTTGTGTAACTTGATTGATCGCCTGTGCATTGATTGATCACCTTCAACTTGAATAAAACTACTGGCACCATAAAGGAAATTAAACATGCGTTGCATGTCTTGCATAAAGTAACATTTGAGTAAGTGGTAGCCTACTACGTGTTAGTGTTTCAGATCTCTGGTAATGCTTGGTTTATCTAGGCAAAGAAGCTGTTAGTTAATCGCAAGATTACGTTTGTTCTGTTGATACCATAGGAGCTAAATGGTAAATGAAGGACGCCACTTATGGTATGCTTTGAAATGACTAACACTCAGTGGAGTTTCTAAAGCTAAAACGGGAAATGAGTGTTTAAGACATAATAAATTCAGAGAGACAATTAAAGTGAGTATTGTTGTTTTCCTGAAAGCTTAGTCTCTCCTAGGTAGATAGGCCATGGATTATGATCCTTCAACCTCGATGAGAGGGCATAAATCTTCATCTTGTTTAGATTCTGGGTTATCTAGCCTTGTATTTGTACATACGCTTGATTGATGCATTTCATATGATGGTTAATAAACTTGTTTGATATATGGTAAGTTCTGGTTATTCACTGAGCTATGGTTTAGCTCACCTTCCAACGGTCCTTTCAAGTTCACATTGCGACCTTGGGTCACTACTTCCAAGATCATGGTTCTGGTAAGAATTTAGAAGCTGAAAGTTTAAGAAGTAGTGCAAGATAAGATTATATTTCTATTTTCATTTACAAGTATTTAGCATTAGAAACTTTAGTTATGCATTTGGAGGATTTTATAGAAATGTTATGGTCTATAATATTATTATTACTCTCAAACTCTGGTTGGTAGTTATTTACTAATTTATGTCTTATATATCTTTGTTCTTCTATCAAAGCAACTAAAAGATCCTATTTATTGAAAATATGTTATTCTCAGAAGGTAAACTAGTAATAATATTCAAGCACATCTTATTTATTACTACTAGGGTACCCTTAGGGCGTGACAAGAACCTTACCCAAACTACATCCTAACGCGCGATGGACAAAGAATCTCTAGTGTTAAGTTGCATCGGAGGAGCTTCATAGGTGGGCAGTAGAAGGCGGAATCGATGTTGTGTTGGTTAGCTCTCATAGGTTTACTAATGGCTGAAGTAGGTGGACGATTTGCAAAACCGATGCCATTTTGGACGAGTGCTTGGTGTGTGATGGCACCTAAGGCAATAAAATCCGCAAGGCATGCATGAGTCGATTTTGATAGTGACCATAGAGGGTTCTGTTTGGAGATGAGGTTTTTGAGGATGGGTTCAATGTTGGCTAAGAAATTTTGGAGTAATAGGAGATTGCCAATGATCGGAAAAGAGTAAGGGTTTGGTAGGAAGTTGTTTTTGCGCCGATTAAGGATAAGCTTGTCCAAGAGGGCTTTGATGAGACAGGAGAGACCAATGAATATGACTTACAAAGATTATGATCCATATCTCCATTTTGCGTGTTGATTATTGTTGGCATTCTTTCTTCTTTAATTTGGGGATATGTTTGAGGGTAATAACATAGGGATGAGGTAAGTTCAGATTTTGGATGAGCATAGATTTAAATATCTTAAAATTGAAATGAGGTCTATAAATAGTTTAAAATCATTTTGGTCATAAAATTGTATAATTTTTTTTTATTATTCCTTTGCCACGTGTTAGTTGTTGATAGGTACATAATGCCAGCAATGATAACAAAGTTAATAAAGTTAATGGATGCAGTAAAAGTGAACATAAAAAGTTGAAATATATATTAAATTGATCAAATTCAAGTATAGATCGTTAATTACATATTTTGGCAAGCACCTTTCATGACATTAACCCTAAACTAAAATTGTAGTGATGAAGATGAAAGCATAATTGTAGATCATTTTATGACTTATATTTCTTTAAGAAGTATATTATTTAATTAATATATCTCTCGGATGTGTAATTTTTTTTTTTTTTTTGGCCTCATAAATTTACTAATGTTTACCATTGGACTTTGCGAGATTTGTGATGATTTTTCCAGTTTTATTTGCGATGTTGTTACTATTTCCGAGAATCTATTATAATATAATCTCTTCTATAAACAAAATATTAGCATTATACTTTTTGTATCTATATGCTATTGAATATTTCTGCATTGAATTTTAATCTTTATTGATAATTAATGAAAAGCTAACAACTATCATTATTGGTGTTGTCATTGTTGGCATTGGCATTATTAAAGGAATAAGAACATACACTCTATGTTATAGTTGAAATATCATTTAAGTTTGGAAAAACACATATACTCTATGTTATGTATGGTGATGATTATTTATATATATTCTTTCTTATAATTTTAAGAGAACTAATTTGCAAATTCAAATTGGAGATTTATATCAAGTTTTTATGGTAGTTTTGATTATTAAAGCAAATTCTTCTTATTCTATATACATGTATTTCAGAACAAATCCGTATTTTGTAATCGATATTGCAGGTGTATCTAAATGCATCATTATATATAATATTCTTATTATCATCAATAATTTAATTTAATTGTTTAATATTATTTCATTTTATATGCTAAAGTCCTATTGAGTAATGATGTACATATTTTAGATTCATAGAGATTATTAGCCGAATATTTTGATTAATATACAATTTTTATTATCGAATGTACATATCGATAATTAGCAAGCTTGTAATTGTACATGAATTAAATTATCATGTTTGCCACATATGGCTGTAACCATGACTATTGAATCCAATTCGAAATATAACAAATTTAATAAGAAAGTTTCAAAAGTACAATACACAATTACGTATATATGTATATTGTAAAACAATTTTTCAAACTCTCAATCACACAGGTTCGGAGAAAAAACATTATTCCTATTCATGTATAATAGTATGGTAAATTAGTATCAACAATCAAGGATAATGATAAGGAGGAGATAGTGGCAAAGACATACCTAAAGAAGTGAGATAGAAACTGATCTGTTACTGGTAGGTGATCTAAAGGCCCTATCTCAAAGAAAGCGGGCTAACTCGAAAAGGTCACTGTCATTAGCGATGGGTTAAGCTGACATTTGGCAAAATTCCTTTGTTTAGGGACTCAGATGACCATTTTTAATATTTTTAACATGTTTTAATTTCAATATAACTCTTCGTAAGCACATTTATTTTTAATGTCGTCTGTGGCATTAGTTTTGTCTTTTTATGTGCTTTTTGTCCTAAAATTTTAGGACTTTTCTATTTTTGGTAGTTTTGTAGGTCTCTATTTTTGGCAGCTTTAAGTCTGCTTATATTATATGCCATAGGGAAAACAAATGGTCATTTACCATTTTTTTAAGTAAAATTTCAGAGCCGTTATTATTCTTTTCCCAGATTTCAATTTTTGATGCCATTAGCCTAAACATTCCTAGAATTAATAGGCATTTGAAAATCACATTTTGGTATTCTACTTGAATCAATGGTTTAAGATAAACTCTAACTTTATTCCGTTGTATCAGATAAATTCATTTAATATATTAACTTTTTAAATAGTTAAAAATGATGAATCAATGCTTAGGGATGAATTTATTTAATATATCAACAAGTGTCTAAAAAAATCAAAAAAAAATTTTTTATAAAATGAGTGAAATAAAGTATTTATAAATAAGTTTTATTACTCTTATTGTGTTGGCTTTTAAAAGATCATAGTACTTTCTAATAGCAAATCATATCTTCTTTTTTCATGTTTGTAATATGAAAATACCAACATTCTCAAAACTTGAAATAAGTTTTTTTCAATTTACTACAAATATAACTTGTTATACAATTAGACATATTTTACTTTTTTGAGTACATTGATATATAACTATATATGGAATATATCTATGATATATAATTACTGTTGTTAAAAATCCATTTGCATTATACTCTACCTACGTTTGTCTTCATATTTTTCCCGCCACCCCTTACAATGTGAAATAAGATTTTCTTATGCACTAGCTCTTGTGACAAAAATTATATAACTCATATTATAGATTATTAGAACTGGTTTGTTTCCTAATTATAATAATATTAATTTATAATTTGACTCATATGTTGCTTGATTTCAAGTCCATTAGACATGTGAATTAGTCAAACCCAAAATTTCGCAACAAGGGTTAGAAACAAAATTCTCAAACTTAAAGATGGTGATGGAAATTGGATGCACGATGAAGATGTAAAAGTTAAAGATCTTAGCTAGTAAGCCTCAGCCTCTCCTAGGTAATATTATTTCCCCTAGTCAGAGTGCCTTTATAGCTCATGCAATCTTTCATTTTGTTAAAACAAAGAATAAGACTAAGAAATCAAATTGTACTATCAAACTGAATATGGCTAAAGAGTTTTTTTTTTTTTTTTTTTTTTTCTTTTTGTGAATAGAGTTGAGTGCAATCTTTTGATAATATTATAAAAAGGATGGGCTTTATGACTTTTGGATTCTGTGGGTTATGAATTGTGTGTTGTTTTGTCTAATTACCACTTATTAATGAATGTAAAAGAGTTGGCTCCTTTAATTTAACTAAAGGGGTCTGACGAGGAGAACCAATTTCCGCTTATTTGTTACTTTTGGAGGCAGATTCTTTATCTGTATTAGTCAAAAAGAAAAATGAATTTGGAAATCCAAAAAGAATAAGAATAAGGAGAATTTGTCTTGAACTTACACATCTATTGTTTATTCCTATTGAAAACATGCATAAACAATTATTAAATAAACTTGCCATCAAGCGTTATATATAAATACATTATTGTACTCCATTTCTACACAGTACAAACCAATGTCATATATTAATGTTTCAATTTCATTCAGTCATAAATTAACTAATGTTGCCTAGACTAAGAATCTTTGATTCTATCGAGCAGTAAATCCCTCCTGTTCCATTTAACAACGTTAACAAGAGCATATATGATCAAGTCCAAAAGTATTGGAAGTTCTTTCTAATGTTGATTTCACCTCCGATGTAGGAATATCCAGGGAGAGTAGTAAGTAATGTAAAAAGGTCTTTCTATTGAACCATTTTCTGCAAGGTTAGATTTCAAAAATTTAGGAGTTAAAAACCATTGAATCACTTCAGGCATGCATCTATTGAGATGGTAAAGGCTATAAGTAATTGATACATATAAACATAGTTTTCAAAATCGCGAGTAAAATATATGATTATACGAGTTTATTATTTTGTTTTATTTTTCTTAATTAAAATAGATAGTATATTATTAAGTATAAACTTCAGATAAAATTATGAATTTAGATGTATGATTCTACACGTTTATAATTTTACCGGTTTTGTATGATTCTACCAATTCTATACATTCGAGTAAATAATAAAATTATAATTTTGACAACCATACATATAGAAATACGATATCATACTTGTTTAAAGATCTTTTGAAACATACGACCATCAAATTTGATGAAACCTTGCGGAGTATATGCATGGCAAGGTATGCAAAAAGTTTGATCTATATTTTTAAAGTCAAATGACCTATTTTGGTATCTTTAGTAATGATATTCAATTTTATTATTATAAACGAGAAGCATTAGATTAACTATCACTTCTCAAAATTAACTCTACTAATCAGAGTTTATCCAGATTTTTGTAACTACCCATAATAATTATTTTCTAACATAACTATTAAGACATATCACGTTGTGTAGATAGTGTTTTTTTTTTTTTTTTTTTTTTTTTTTTTTGTTGGGCAGTTTATGAAAAAAAAAATATTATTCAGATAATGATTTATTTAATTTAATTAATTATTTTTATTAATCATATACTGAAATAGAAAGATCTAAACATAGTGGATCCATTAAATCAAAGCCTCTGACAAAATAAAAAACAATAAAAACGTTAACCCTAATGTACACCCTGTGACCATCACCTTTTCATTGATTAACCTCCTGATGGTCATGGCTCATGAGAGTGTAGTGCTACTTCTACCATTGAATATGCGATAATCACAATCATTGAAAAACGCTATTAGACAACCAATCAACATTCCAATATCCTCGAACTTACACAGCGGTTGCTTGTCAATCTTGTTCATCTTGTCTTCCCCCAACAACAACTTATCATTAATTTCATCCCCCATGTCAACCACGACGTCAATAATGCTGTCCTTCTTGTCTCCTTCCTTTCTACCTCTTCATCAAAGCTATAATTAGGTTCCGTGGCCTTCAGCCATGGACCTAACTGAGGTGTGAAACGCCCTCTTTTTTGCATTCAGCAATCAGATGGCCAATCGACCACACTGGTAGCATAGATCGGCCATCTTTTCGTATTTAAACTCAACCCGACATTTCCCCCTACCTTTATATAATGGTACTAGCCACCCCCCTGTTTTAATCACGGCACAGCAGTCTAGAAGCACATTAATTCGAAAGAATCCTCGTTCCTGATGATGGTTCAAACTCCTTTCATCCGCCCTCAGGAATTTCCCTATGAAATTTCCAATGTTTTGGATAGTTTTATCATCGATGGTTTCATCACTCGTATTGGTTATTGGCTTCCAACCATGTACTTGCACCCAAATCGGAATCTTTGTAAGACAAATCTCCATTAAATTCACGTTACTATCCCAGTGATGGAGACCTAGAAAATGTCCCATGATGGTCCATGGTCCATCTTCTATTACTTTCTGAGCCATTGTAGAACTATTAAATCAAAAAGATACCTATTACCCTCTAAATGTCTTACATCCACTTTGCCATAATTTGATTCTTTCCATTCATTACTAATCTTGAAATGACTTCTTCGAAATTGAGCAAATTGTACGATATGATTTCTCCAACAACTGGGTAGAGGGGGGCCCTTAACGCCGATGCAGCAACACCAACCTCTGCAACTAGGTTTTTCGAAACCAATCCTAAGAAATATGGTATAATTATTTATTACAAAACAGATGAAAAGAAAAATTCAATAGCAATTAGACGCCATGTATATATCAATAAAATTTTAGCACACATGATCATTTGTGAAATAATTACTGTAAGTAATATGCCTAAGTTATATATGTTATAATTTTATTAGTATTTATATATCACGTATACATAACACGATCAGTATAATATATCCATCTACTTGTTTCCGAATCAAATGAGAGTAAACCAAACAATTAAAAAGGTTGGCGATACAATATATATATTGATGAATGATGAATGAGTTGTAGATTACTTTTTGTTTGACATGAAGTATTTTTAAACTGGGATATTGAAACATGCATTCCAAATATTTGTCAAAAAGAAACATGCCTTCCCAATAAAATAATATATATATATATATATATATATATATTTGCATATTTTGATCTATCTCTATAGAAGTGGAGAAAATTATATTTCCTTTAATGGAAGAAATTAATTGAATTATAAGGTTAAAAATTTTTGGTTTTGCTTGATCTATTTGATTTATGTATAGTAAAGGTACGAAAATTTGCAAAAAAGAACCGAAATGTACCATCTTATAGAGATATCAAATAATCTCGAGCAAAGAAATGGTAACAACAAATATTTCGCAACAAATGGGAAAAAAAAAAAAAAATCAATAGGACTATATATATATGCCACTTGCATCTACAAAATTTTTTTAACACCATATTTATAGTTTCTAAAATAGTTTATTATCCATAATAAGTTATAACGTAATAATCTTATTAGTATTTAATGTCATATATCATAACATGCTACATATAATATCTATTGAATGTTTCAAAACAGATAGGATAACCCAAAAGATTAAAAGGCTAGTGATGAGGAGTCGCTACAACAAATTATACCTTAAAAAATCATGTGTTGATGAATATTGAATGAGTTGTTTGACATGAAGTATTTTCAAAGTGGGAGATTGAAACACTTATTCCTAATATTGGTAAAAAAGAAACATGCATTCCCAATAAAATTATATATATATATATATATAGATATATTGATCTATCTTTACTAGAAGTGGAAAAACTTATATTTCCCTGATTATCGAAGCCACCATTGTCAGATTCTACCACCTTTAATCATTTACAAATATGGTTAAGCACAATTATCATCATTTACTAATGTAATTATGTGACATTTATAAATACTAAATTATAACAGTATAGTTATAAAGAAAAGTGGAAAGAAACAGTTTGATTCCGTGACACAAATGATGCAATAATACAAGTGACAAGGGGTGAGGAAAATAACCTTTTTTATCTCCATCCATCGTAAGATACAAAGAGGCGAATAGTAAATGTGTGTATTATAATCTAACATATGAGGTGAAAATCATTGAATTCGGTTCCTTTTTATACTGGTATTTGATTAGATGAGAATTTGGAGGAGGAAGAACGTAAATGGAAAAATTTTAAGCCATCGTTGAGCTATTCATAAGCTGCCAAAAGTAAATCAAGGATAACTTCTTTTTCATAGACTGGGGCTTTTCTTCGGTGACGTGTCTTTGTCTTGCGTGTCTTATTAATTATTTGGCTAAATGTGCCCAAAAAAAAAAAAAAATCCTTTGAATGATTATTATACTTCCGATCTAGCTAAGTACTAGAATAATAATTCTACATTGTATAATTACATCGTAATGAGTGCCTTAATATGTGAAATGCTTGTAACTAAATATACATGTATGAAAGGGAAACACATTTGTTATCTTTGTAATGTTGTCTCATTCCTATCTCAACCAATGAATATTTGACACGTGTTTTGAAGTAATAATTATTGTTTGTGTTATTTTAGGATTTTTTTCACACGCATCAAATACTCATTTGTTGGGATACGGATAAGATAGCATCATGGGGATAGCAAATTCTTATATGTATATACTGTATGCGTGAACAGGGAGAATTATAGATTCATATACATATCCACTTATATTCTTCTATCATATAAAGATTTTTGGCGCAAATATATATATATATATATG
Organism: Combretum micranthum; assembly: GCA_024138025.1. NCBI lineage: Eukaryota > Viridiplantae > Streptophyta > Magnoliopsida > Myrtales > Combretaceae > Combretum > Combretum micranthum. Next base: position 22,122 of record JAMXBD010001927.1, read on the forward strand.
TATGTATATATATGACACATACGCATATATCAAGTTAATTATTAAGGAGAGGAGAAGCCATTAGTGGGTTTTTTCCTTTAAAACTCAACTAGGTGAGTGATAGAAGAAGAGATGTTCCAACTCCAACTGAGTACCATCTCATCACATGGTTTCGTCGTAAATTATTATCCTCTTTCATATAAATCTCGTTCTGTTGGAAATTTCAATTGTGTGAGCATATATAAGTGAAATTTTGCACTATATTAGACAGTATAATCTTATGGAAATTATTGATATATGTGAAGCAACGCTCTACCTTTATACCTTTGTTGTTGTTGTTGTTATTATTATTAATCCATATATAAAAAGCGCATCGAGAAATGTATCAGTATAAGCAACATGAAAACCTTAAGAAAAAATATAAATAAATATATATGTTAACATCAAATTACATCACATGGTATTATGTATAAAATAAATAAATTTTTATGGTAATGTTCATGTATGATTGTATTTCTAAAATATAGGGATAATTGACAATAGCCAAAAAAATAAAGCTTCCCAATTTTTTTCGATTTGAAAATCTAGCAAGATCAAAGACTTTTTTTTTTTCCAGAAATTTATGGCAAATAAATATGCACAAATAAAGGACTCAAAAGTGCATACCTAAAGTGGTCAAATTCGCACCATGACAGCACTGATGCTTCTTTGAAAGCTACAAGAGTAGGTTTTGGCGACACAATAAGTCAAGGTGTTGTGTCGGCATGAGATTTGAAGGAGCCTAAACTTTATATATCTATGCATCTATTCATAATTCTAAAAAATATAAAAATAGTAATAATCTCAAAAGTTATAGAAAGTTATGCACATTTAGAAAAAAGTTATAAACATAATATATTGAGGTTGAGCTTTTAAAGTTTAGAAAATCAATTTACACCGATCAATAATTTAAGGGTTTCCTAAAAGAACATTTACATGCTTGAAAATTCATCTCTCTTGCCACTAAACACTAAATAAATATACTACAACTTTTACTAACAAAATTAATATAATTATAGCCCTCTATATATCTTATGTGTCTTCACTTGCTTTCCCCATGCATTACGAAAAGAAATCAAATTAACAATGAAGGAGACTTATTGTCTACAATGAAAATTGGAGTTGGCAACAATCGTGGTTGTTTGTTTGATTATTGCTAATGTTATTCCAGCAACATCTGTTGAAGTCTCATGTGGTAAATAATTAATCAAATGACCTTTTTCTCCATGTAATTAATTTTTTTACTTCTACAACATAATTGGTTACTTAGGAATTTTCTTGAGAAAGTTGATTTCAGAAAAATAAAGCCCATTTCCTAGGAGAGAAAACTTATCAAGACACTAGGAGTCGTATCCTTAGAGCAGCCATAGCACGGCCACCACCATCACTGGCTGCTAATAAAATGCAATCCATGGGGTTTCAAGCACCTCCACCACTAATCTATTAGGAGGTTACTTATTATTATACATGTGCGTTTATGTGAATAAAATTGTTGCTTGTAAGCTTGTGTCCTTGTTGTTATGGTTATTGATAGGCATGATTTCTAGAATTGAACCGAACCAGACCAGAACCGTCAATTCGGGTTTTTAAAAATGAGGAACCAGAAATGTCTCTTACTGTTTTGGTCTGGTTCTATGGAATCAGTAATTCTCGGTTCTGATTTTAGAACTGTGAAACTGCATTTATTTTAAATAAAAAATAAACGAATTTTGGTTTTATTAAAGTAAGTTTTAAACTCAAAATAATTTATTATTAGTCTAAATGTGTAAAATTATTTAACTAAAATTTATTAAAAAAAATTTAGAATGTGCATTTATTTATATAAAACACAACCAATATTAATTATAGTTAGTAGTGTAAGATTGCAAAATAACATATTAAATATTGGAATTGATCGAACTGGTTCCATTGGAACTATCGGCTCTACCTAATTCTTTCATAGAATAGCCTAGGAACCGAAAAACTGACATTTCCTTAGCCCATTCTAGAACCGGCTAATCGGTACAGTTTTGATTTTGGAACCGTCGGTGATGGTTTTGATTTGGTTTGGTTCCCGATTTGGAACCGAACTGTGCTTACATCTATATGGTTAGAAGTTCCTACTCATCATTTTATTATATATATGCTGCCAAGATTCAAATTCATCACAAATTATGTAATAAGATGATATGGTATCATTATGCATGAAGTTTTTAGCTGCACTTTCTTTGATTATGCTTTTCACCTGTTATGGTTTAATATATTGAGTCTACCGCATGATGGCACTCAATCAAAAGATAAAATACTGAGAAAAATTGTGTTTTGGAAAATTATAAATACTCCACTCTCACAATATGAGTTGGGTATGAATAACACCGTTTAAATTGTAAAGTATAAAAGATAGCTAAGAAGGGATTTACATCATATTCTCTAGCTATTTATTGGAACATTGTGAACAATATTGCATTATATACTTGTTTATGCATATAGTATAGGATTATAGTAGAAAATGAAAAATATAATAGTCCCACTCAGGAATGATTTAAATATAAGTAATATGAGAGTAGTTTAAATTGCCTTAAGCATTTAGATGAAAAACTATCTTCTATTACTATATATGGTGCACTTCCTAGAACTCTTAGGTGTGGAAAATAAAATATATAAAAGTCTCACATCAAGTGATAGTCAACGTTTAGTATAAATTTCCTTAGCCATTTTAGAAAAAAAATTATCATCGAATACAACATGATTCCATATTAACACTCTAGGTAAATCTAGACCTCACATGTCCAACAAGAGATTGATAATTATTTTAGTTTCTACTTTCTCTATCTTTGTATATAATAACGATAGATGTTCCCATCACTAGTTGTAGTATGCACTCCCTCTCAAACAGATTGCTTTATAGGACATCATCAAAGAAAACATGTAATGGGATAAAATTCTATCTCATGAATAGTTACCCCATACCAAGCGATAGCATTAGACTTGCCCTCACCATCGCAAAGATTTACTATCTTAATAGGAGAATTATAGATATCACTCTTAGTAACCGAAAAAAAATAAAACTCTTTTGTTTAATGGAGTTTAGGATTATTTTAATGACTGCTCATTTTATTTATGTCACGACCTACCACCTCAGACTCCATTGCAGCAAATAGGGCGCCCCTAGTCCTTTAGGCCATCATGGGTAAGGATCGTGGTATCAGGTACACTGTCCCTCTTAGCGCACCGTCAGGCACAGCCAGGACACTAGAGGTACTATGTAATGATTCAGAACTCTATCAACCAAGGTATTGTCTACTTTAACCACATGCCGCACGATTTTATCTTTTTAGTGCCAGCGCTTCCTGGGGGGTCACCCATCTTGGAATTACTCTATCCAGAGCACGCTTAACTTTAGAGTTCTGAAAAACTCCAAGCTATTACATCGAAAAGATGCCTCTGTGATTAGAGTTCCATAACCTATATTCGAGGAGTATCACATACTCCCCCACTTATAGAAATAACGTCCTTATCAGTTTTGTTATACAGGTTCAGAATCACTACTATGATACCATTTGTTATGACCTACCACCCTAGGCTCCACCATAATGGAGGGGCGCCCCTAGGCCTTTAGGCCTCCTTAGGCAGGGATTGTGATGCCAGGTATACTGACCCTCCCAGCACACCCCCAGGCACAACCAGGACACTAGAGGCACTATGTCACGACTCGAAACTCTATCCACTAATGTATTGTCCGCTTTGGCCACACACAACATGATTTTGTCTTTTTGGTGCCAGCGATTCCCAGGGGGGTCACCCATCTTAGGATTACTCTATCCAAAGTACGCTTAACTTTGGAATTCTAACAAACTCCAAGCCATTATACCAAAAATGTGCCTCTGTGATTAGAGTTCCATAACCTATATTTAAGGGATATCACAATTTACTTCATGATAATGGATTCTATCTCTCAAGATATTGGACTTAGTAGTTCTTTTAAATATTTAATGTAAATCATTTTATTATAATTTGGCGTAAAGGTCATATAATTATGACTCTATTTATTTCATCTTATTTTGATTGTTTTGGGAATCTTGTTTTTATCATTTTTCAAACTTATATTTGTTAAAAAAAACATATACAAATGAAAAGTAAACCTTTTTTGTTTCTTAACAATATATAGATAAAATACAAATGAAAATAAAAGAATTCTAAGGTCTATGAAAATCAAACCATCTTTAGTCTTTTTAAATATGAGGTTGTTATCATATGGCGGTGTATAAATGATATGACAACTCAAGATCTATTTTGTTAGGCTCTTATAACATCAATGAAATAGGAACTCCAAAAATTATTCAAAACATATCATGGAAAATTGCTTTTATAATGGTATAAACAAATATATTATAGTTTAGTGAACATAATTAGCTATGAGTGACTTGTTTTAATAAGACTTATTTTGGGTTTATTAATTCAAAATTTTCTCAAGTATATATTCGATTTAGCTTGATGATTGAGACTATTATAATTCCATATGACAAACAATGGTAAAAACAAATAGAAAAATAAAGTACACATAAGATTTTACGTAGAAACTCTTACGGGAAAAACCATAGGCAAAGGAGAGAAGAATCCACTAGTATTACAGAAAGAATTATAGAGGATATGTGTACAAAGAGACCTAAATAATGTCACAACTCGTAACCTTAGAAAACAACACACAAACATATATCTATATCGTAAGTCGGTGGAAAGGCTAACGACCTAAATCCACTAGCCAATTTTTTAATGTCAACATTGGCATGAAGGCCAACGGCTTATACTGGAAGGCCGGCAACATACAAGTTTTAGGTTGGCAGCTTTGACCCGACCTTGAACAATCACAAAATCGAAAATATAAGAGTTGCCATGAAGGCTAGCGGTGTCACGTCCCGAAGGGTATCCTAAATGTGACAGTCCATTGTACATAATATTAAAGCTAATGAATGACTACCTTAGTCATACAAGAGCTTCGATATCATGTGCAAGGTGTGATTTCAGGATAGTAGGAGACTTCAAAGGGGTATCACGTTTAAGTAGATAAATAAAGCATTCAAGAGTTTATACATATAACATGTAATATTCATCAAGTTCAAATTGTTACTACTTTTAGAGGCATTCTCCCATTCTTAAAGTCTTACTAATCTAAGCTAACAAAATGACATATGTGTTTGTAACAAAAGTTTACTGTAGAGTTTCTCTTAGAAGTTTACACCAAAAACTAAAATATGCAAATTTCTTCTAAAAGCTCTTAGTAGCTTTTGCTCGTACCTGGCAAATAGGTCTTCTCGATGCCAACCATAAGTAATCAAACTGAAACAAAAAGCTATAGGGGCATAAGCAAAACGAACTTGTGAGATAATTCCCTTCTTCAAAACGTTTCCAATAAAACATACAAGTAATTAGGCAAGCATATGAATATGAAATAATCATATGAGCAAACAAATACACACGATTAACTGGAAACCATGTGTATCACAGATTTATGCCCTCCATGTTGGGGGTTGGGTGGTTACTGGCCCATAAGATCATCATATTTTGCAGATTTTCTTGCCCCTACTTACCAATGTAGACTTCCCAGCTACTATTGGCCACCACTACGAATCATTGTTTTCTCACACGAAGAGTAATAGTGAAATATGTGATATGACTCACATCATGTCATGCATGAGTCATTTTTAAATATTAATTTTCTCGAATATTGTTAATTTCAAGTTAAGGGTAACTAAACAATATTCATCATACAATGACAAAAGATCATATAAATTATTCATCAATTCTCCTTTCGATATGCTTATCTTTTATTCAAAAAACACCACATACCACATACATTTAATCCACATGATGTTTCATTTTTATCTTTCCTTAATTTCTAGTGCTACTACTTACAAGCACATACCAGGAAAAGTAAATAGTAAGGGAATAACTCACTCCATGGCGACCGCTCTTAATCAAAGTAGTCCTCTAGAAAAGCGATACCAGGTCCTCCTTTACCTAAACAAGAAATACATGAAAATGAGCTTTTCATAGAATTTCTACTTTAATTTTCTAAATATATCTTCTATTTGTGGTAAAAATTGGATTTGTGGAAATTTCAACATAAAATGACCATAAGTTACTCATTTTAACTCGAAATTTCACATATTATATGTCGTTTCTATCTACTCGAAAATATCTATCCATTTATAAGGTTATTTTTATGATAAAAATTCATTTACGTCTTGGAAAAGTAGGGTATAGATTCACCACGAATTCCCTAACCCTTAAAAATACAATTTTCTAAACCTTTCTTTATTCAAAAATTTCTAAACAAAAGTATATCTTTGGGAAAATCCTTTTTGATACATAAATAGACTCATATTTTATGCATGATTCTATTAGTATTGTTTTGACAATTATTTTTCATAAAACAACTTATCTTATGGGTTTGAAAATTTTAGACTTTGAAAATTTTCTCTTCAAATGGTTTGAAAGAAGACTATAAATTCTTGGGTTATTATAAATAAGTTTCTTCTAATATTTTTATTTCCCAAACTCTTCAAAGGTAATTTAATTTAAAATAAAATTTGGTCCTTTAAATTATCTACCAAATTTATTTCTAGTGATTGAAAAATAGAGTTTAAAAAAATTTTCTCAAGTTGTTAGTATTACCTAATAATTTTAGTTTTGTTGATGGTATATTTTCTCATCATATTTATATTCTTCTATTTCTTAGAAAATGAGTTTACCATCTAAAAACTTATTTGTTGGTCTAAGTGAGTTTCTAAACTAGTGAGTTGATTTTACTTTGTCTTGAAAATTTATCTATTTCTTGGTTTATCATGAAGTTGGTAAAAATCTTATAAATAATATTTTTTAAGAAACATTGGCATAATAATGAATTTATCAATGTTAATGTTGAAGTTTTCTTAGAAATTTTGAAAAGAGAGTGATGAGTTGCTTAGTTAAACTTTGAAGAGTTTTGCATAATATCAATGCCAAAATTTATGATAACTTGTCTAAATTTTTAAAGAGAATTTATTAAAACAAAACTTTTTTTGTCTTTGAGGAAAAATTTTCCTAAGTGATAAAATTTATTTAAGAAGAGTTTAGCCTTATTTTAAAGAAAGAACATCTTTTTAAGACAACAACATTATGGTCATGCATGAATATGATTATATAGTTATATGAAAGATGAGAATAATTTATGTAAAGGAAGATAGAGATATAAGAAGCAAATAAGCATATATATAAGGTCAAGTATTGAGAGCTTTAGCTCCATCAAGGTTTCCCAAAACTAAGAATAGATTGGATCCAAAAAAAAAAAAAAGACAAAAGAAAGGAAAGAAAAAGTATGATAAAGAGCAATAATAATAAGAGCATAATAATAAAAGCAAAATAGTATAAGCATAATGAGTGTAATAACAATAGAACTTATGTATGAACAAGAATAAAATATAAACATATTGTTGCTTTCTTAACTCCCATTGGCTTAGAAAGTACACACTATGGTCATGTTAAGTTACATGAATATAAAAAACAATCTAATGACAATATTATAGTGTAAAATTTATGTATGAATAAGAACAAAATATAAACATATTGCTGCTTTCTTAACTCCCTATGGGTTTAGAAGATATACTCTATATTCATGTTAAGTTATATAAACATAAAGAAAAACTTGAAATTTTTACCTATTGGCTATAGAAGCAGAAGAAAAAATTGTAAACGAACTTTGTACAGAGGATTTCAGAGAGATTCTGGGAGACTTTTAGTAGTGAATGAAAGGTATGAAAGAAGTGGAGGGATATGGGTATTTAAGGAAAAAGCGTAGAGTAATTAGTGGTAATTAAAATAAATTGAAAATAAAAAAATTAAAGAGATAGAGGAAGTGGTCATTGCTATTTTGGAGGAAGAGGGGAGAGAGAACTTTTTTTTTTTTTTTTGTTAATGGAAAATAAGATATGAAAGATGTGAAGTTGTATTGGAAATAAAAATTGTAAAAAAATAAGTGTATAGATTATAAGAGTAAGTAGTAAGAAAAAGTAGAGATAGATGAATACTAATGAATAGTAAACAAGACAATTAAATTACCGATATTAAAAAAAAAAACTCGTACAAAGGCCATATATGACATTTTTAGTTATCGAAAAATTCTAAAATTGTTATTTTATGAATCCTTATATTATTATGAGTCTAATAGTATTATCACAATATTTTACCATTTTACGTGTTCGAACCCTAACTTCGAAAAATGATCCTGTTCGGATCTGAAACAAGCTTAATTTTGGTGAATCTGATCTTTTTATGTTCCACTATATTATTACGGACTATAATCTACGATAAACTCAATTTTATTATTCTAGAGTTAAAAGCGCAGGATTGTCGGATCTAAATCTTCTATAACACATTATTTAATTTGGATCGCTATTAGGTTCTAATTTGTTCCCGCCTCTAAAATGAATAAAACTATTGAAAAATCTAAGGGCTTACAAGCAGTGTAATATATATAGGTCGATGTGTACCTCCAAAAGATGGCAGTGTACTTGAATTTGGGTCATATCTAACAATCTCCACCATGATGCAAATTCAGGAGCAAAAGTCATCAAACTTCATTCTTCAACATAAATAACAAACATTCTCCTCCTCTTCTAGAAAACCCCTAAAGGGATAAATCAATAATCAACACCAACCAAGTCCGAACAAAATGATACTTGACATCAATGTGCTTTGTCCTCTCATGATATATCTGATCCTTGGTGATGTAAATTGCACTCTAACTCTCATAAAAGACTGTTACAGTCTTCAATTCATCATTGATTTCACCAAATAATACTTTTAACCAAATAACTTCCTTAAAAGCTTCTATAACGGCCGTGTATTTAGCTTTAGTTGTGAATGGAGCAACTGTAGCTTGCAATGTGACAATCTAACTAATAGCATAGCTACTAAGAGTAAAAATATACCTTGTGAGAGATCTTCTCTTATCCAAATCTTCAGCAAAACCAGAATCCACAAAACCAACAATTCTTCCTCTAGTTCTACCAAAATGTAGATAAACATTAGTAGTATCTCTTAAGTACCTAAAAATCTACTAAATTACTCTCCAGTGTTTTTTACTAGGATTTGCCATATACCTACTGACAACACTCATAACATATGACAAATCTAGACGATTACAGACCATGACATACATAAGAGATCCTATAGCCCTAGAATATGGATCTCTTGACATATAATCAATCTCATCATCTGAACGAAGAGAAAAAGCAGATGAAAGTTTGAAATGTACTGCTAAAGGGGTACTGATAGGCTTAGCATTCATCGTATTAAACCTGTAAAGTATCTTTTCAAAGTATACCTTCTAATTGAGATGCAACGTACCTGCTTTTGTATTCCTAAAAATTTCTATCCCAAGTATCTTCTTTACTACTCCCAAGTCTTTTATCTCAAACTCTCTACTCGATTGAATTTAACTTTTTCAATCCCTCCTATATCCTTGGTTGCAATCAATATGTCATCAATGTACAATAGTAGATATACAAAAGACTTACCGTTACCTTTTTTGAAATACGCATAATTATAAGAATTACTTCTCTTGAAATCATGAGAATTCATAAATGATACAAACCTCTTGTACCATTGCCTGAGTGATTGCTTCAAGCCATAAAGTGACTTCTTTAACATGCAAACATGTTCCTCCTTTCCTAAGACCACAAAACCCACTAGTTATTACATGTAGATATCTTCATCAAGCTTGCCATGCGAGAAAGTTGTCTTCACATCTAACTATTCTAGCTCAAGATCTTGTAAAGCTACAATACCAAGTAATGCTCTAATCGAGCTGTGTTTTACAATAGGAGAAAACACATTAGTAAAATCAATACCTTGTATCTGATTGTAGCCCTTTACAACAAGTCTTGCCTTGTATCTAGGTTAATCAACACCTAGTGTTCCATCTTTCTTCTTAAAAACCCATTTACACCAAATAGTCTTCTTCCCCTTAGGAAGCTTCACAAAATCCTAAGTTCCATTCTTATAAAAGGATTCCATCTCCTCCTACATTACATCCACCACTACTAGAATCATCACAACTAACAGCTTCTAAGTGAGTTGATGGCTCTATATTAGAATTAATGTCCTCTGCTACATTCAGTGCATAAGCTACAAGATCTACCTTTACATATCTCTAAAGATGCTTAACTTCTCTCCTAGGTCTGTCTCTAGCAATGGAATACTACTGTTGTGTTGTTTTAGAGACAAAACTACCCTGTGTCTGTGATCTAAGCTAAGAAGTAGTCTCTAATGTAGAATCTGAATCAATCTCAAACTCCACCTGCATACTTGATTTCTATTGTGCTTTATTAGATGAAGTGTTAGAAGACAAGTCATGTAGCATAGCTACTTCATCAAAAATCACATCTTTACTGATAAGGACTTTCTTTAATTTAGGACATCATAACTTATATCCCTTAATACTAGGTTTAAAACTAAGGAATATGCATTTAAGAGATCTAAGCTCAAGCTTCCCATTATCTACATGAGCATATGTAGGAAAACCAAACATCTTCAACTCTGAATAATTTGCAGAATACCAAACCATACTTCTAGTAGAGTCTTCTTCTCAATTGCTATTGATGGAGACCTATTAATCAAATAACATGTTGTAGAAGTTGCTTTAGCCTATAATGACTTCAGTAACTGAGCATTATAAAGCATACATATGACTTTCTCCATAATGGTTCTGTTCATCCATTCTGCTATCCCGTTTTGTTGACGTATATCAGTAACTGTTAAATGCCTCACAATTCCCTCTTATTTTCACAGAAGATTAAACTCCTTAGAACAAAATTTTTAAGTCATTATCAGTGCGAAGACGCTTTACATGCTTCCCAATCTGTTTCTCAATCATCATCTTTCACTCTTATAATGTGGTAAAACATTACTCTTAACTTTTCTGGAGAAATCATCAATGGTGGTCATAAGCCCCTGTTTTCTTGGCAAACCAAACTCGATTTCGGAAATCAGAACCGGAAACCAAAACCCCAAATGAATACACTAGGGTTAGTTTGGACCTAGGAACCCTAAGTTTGGCAATACCGTGAATAAAACCTCGGAACAATAAAAATGGGTTAGCTTTAAAATATAGACCTAAAAATATACCGAAATATAAAAAGATTAAATTTCAAAGAGATTCATTTGTTTTAAACCAGATAAGGATCTATTCTCGAAAATCGATCTTCGAGACTCGGAAATAGAAAAATATTCTATTGGATTCTTTAGAACCAAAATTTAGTAAGGAATTCAATTATATAATTTTAAGAATTTTTCGGTTTATAAAAATTACAGTCATAGCCCTTTTATCGTATTTTTATTACTACCGGTAATTTAATTGTCTAATCTATTTTTTTATTTCTAATCACACTATTCATCAAGTACAACCACTCATACCCTATTTTTACATCCTTACAACCTATTCTTACAACTTTACATCATATTTCTTACAATTTACTTTTCCAATACATTTTTATTACTTAAATTACTTATTTAAATTTTGAAAAAATTACACAAAAAAAATTTCACATCTCTCTCCCCCCTTAATTGAAACCGGTGTTCCCACACACCCCACCCCCCCACCCACCACCACCATCACCCCCCACTCATCCCCGCTCTCTTTCACTCTAAAACAAACTTTTGCATTTTGGTTTTCTCCCCCCTCCCTCCCCATCTTTGCCGTAAGCCCCTTCCCCAAACACACACAATATTTTTTCTTCAAGTTTCTTATTTCAAAACATTAAATAGTAATAGATCTTGACCCTACCACAAATAAAATATGTAATGGCAAGATCATACATGTATGGTTCCACCAAAATCCCCATGAGCTTTATATTAGGAATGTGGAAACACTTAAGTATGATATTCTTATCATCACAGTATTGTGGATCTTTACATTTAAGTTGTTTTACTATATTTGCTATATTCTTGCTATATATTGTTCATATTGATATTTTATGCATATATTTTTTTACTAACCTCATCTTCATAATATCTATCTTGCATTTACATATATAACATGAATGATAACATAGATCTATTTGTTTTCAGTACATAAATACTATAGATATTTGTCTTATGTACATAAAAGATTTGTAGTATGATAGTCTTAATGAAGATGTCGCCAAAGCTCAAGACCTATTTTTGTTTTTATCAAAAAATGATTTTTGAAATTTGGATCTTGAGAAACAACTATTTTGAAAACCTATTTTCAAACTCTAAAATGAAGATTTTACATTAAATATGAAGGGGCTTAAGGAATATGTATCATAAAGGAATGATTTTGATGAGCCAAATCTAGTTTTACTAAGAGATATCTTCAAAATAAGAAAATTACAAAAGTTAAGTTAGAAATTTGTCCCAACACCAACAAAAAAATTAAAATTCGTAACTAGGATGAGATGCTAAATAAACACCTATTTTCTAATCCCAAAACAAGAGTTTTATTAAAGAAATGAAAGCCTTAAGGAATATGTTTGATTATGACTTAATTTTAGAAAGATTAAATGACTTTTACCCAAAAAAAAACCTTAAAACAATTTAATAAAATTCGGATTTAGAAATGACCCCCACTTAAACACTTATTTCCAAATTCCAAAATGATGATTTTAATAGAAAAATAGAAGCATTAGAGATAGGTGTAGTAAAGACTTAATTTTGACAAGAATAAATGGATTTTATCAAAGTAAAATCCGAAAACAAAGGAAAAGTTTCAAAACATAAATCAAACTCTATTTTCATTCCTTATAAATTTTGTAAAATTCGTAGTTAGGCAAAACCCCTATTTAAAAATCTAATTTCCAACTCCTAAATGAAGAATTTTATTAAAATAATGAAGATATTAGGCATATAGGTCATCAAGGCTTTATTTTAGTAAAAGCAAGGGTGATTTTGTAAGAAATAAAAATAGTTTTTCTCAATCAAGTATTCTTGAAATTTTTTCAAAGTAAAAGTTTTCTAAAAATTCTTTTTAATCAAATATCATCAAGAATATACATATAGATAGCTCATATCATGTCATTCATGATAATAACTTATTGATATTGCATGCACTTATAATATACTTAGTAGAAACAATGCAAATTTCACAAAACAATTTAAAAAATATGGTTTTTATCTACTGATCAGATTTGATCCGAGCATTCCAAGACCTAAAAGTTTTCAAAACTTATGAATAACATCATAAATAGATAGATCTTTTGAAGTAGATAGAAATCGACTGCTTATTTACATAATTCCGAGTTAAAATGATCAAGTTATGGCTGTTTTAAGTCGGAATTTCCATTTACCACGAAAATTTTGAACTTAAAAGTTTTCATTTGATAAGTTGGAATTAGTTATGGTTTGAAATACTCATTTGGAATATTTCTTTCGTTTAGGTGACTTTGAATTGGATGAATTCTTGCCCCAGATTAGTACGATTAGAGACCGATGTCCATGATTGAGTGAGTTATACTTTCTATTTACTATTCCGTATTGTGATTGTAAATTATAGTTACACTAGAATGATAGGCAAAGATAAAAATTGGAAATGCATGATGGGTAATTAAGGGATTATATATGCTATCTTGATGTGTTGAGAAAACTGTGCTAAGAATATCGAAACAAGGTGATTAATTGATATATCTTTATATTCCATGATTATGAGTGTTTGCAAATTTATTGGTCACCCATGAAATTGAATTAATGATTATTCAGATTAATAAGTAATTCGGACATAATCACTTCACGATGAGGATGGTGCATTTAATCATGGTTGGTTCTCCATGATCCATAAATGGTATGAATGAGATGGGTTGCCCGTGAGCCATAAAACAAAAAAGTAATTCAAGGTAGTACCGTTGGATTTGTTAATCTGCTAACCCGAATAGAGGGTGTAAATCCATTTAGCATATAATTTCTGGTTGATCATATGTCTTGTTTGCCCATGTTGTTGTTGTATTTCATATGGATGATCAAATCAACTTGTTTATATGTATATAATTGTGGGATATGTGTATTCTAAAAGTATTTACTCACTAAGCTAGCATAGCTTATACCTCCAAAGCTTCTTTTTGTTGCAGTTCCCGTACCTATGGTTGCGTCCCAGGACTTGGCCAACTCAGGTAACACGAGATTAGGAGTTTCTCCTAAAAGTTTATGTTTAGCTTTGTATAGACTTCCATAGGAAACCTTAAACGCTCAAGTTGTTGTGAAAAATTAATACCTGGACTGATTATTATTTTGTGGGGGAATGCCCCTTAGTATTTTGTAAATGATCCTGAGATATCTGTGTTTATATTTTTATATTTATTCTATTTAGTTAAACTATCTATCTCCAATTGCTTATGTATTATATTGTCATAAGTGAACGCCTTGCATCTAATATAAGTCTTTTGAATAACTGTGGTAGTGATTCCTAAGTCTCGTTTAATGTGCGGAGACTTTACATTTAAGGTACCCTTTGGGGCATGATAGTTTAAGTTAGTATCAGAGCAGCAAAAATATAAAAGCATGGCAATAGGATTTAAAAACTTAAAATGTGTAAATAAATAAATCTTAGGTTAGGAAAAGAGCCAAAAGTCGAAACTAACTAGAATTTTTTTTTTTTTTTTGTATAGGTTTCCTTCGAAGAAACAAAGGAAAGAGTGAGAATGTTTCTTAAAGGGAATGGAGAAACATTTGTGAACTATAGGTTGAGATTGAGAACTTTATGTGAGGAATTTGAATTGGTAGGGAGACTTAGGACTCTGAAAAAAGTGTATGTAATCTAGAAGAGAGATCTTAAGTATACCAGGTGGGAAATGGTGGTAGACCAAATAAGGTATGATCTAATAAAAAGAAGAAGATGGACAATGTTGGAGATGATCTATGCTATGGAGAGAATTATGGTAGACTATGGGAATGACCGATGTTGAGAGAGGCCACCTTTATCTTAAAGAGAAAGGAAAATTCCCTATACCTTGACTTTTGAGTATGGAGGAGTATAGGACCTCTATATGTTTATGCCCATGATGATTTGATGACCCATAGGAAGTGGCTCAAGGCAGATGCAAGAAATCACTTTTATTGGTAAGGAGTATGTTTAGACCTTTTTCAGACACCTGCGAAGAACTAAGCCCCACATCCTAGTGACATAGGCATGCAATTAGGGAATGCCCTAGTAGAGGAAAACAGTAATGAGGATGAAAGCAAAGAGGAGGAGGAAGAGGACCTAGAGGAGGACTTGAATTGGGTAGATGAGAAAGAGAATAGGATACCCCAACCAACTGGGATTGAGAAGGACCCAAACAATGAACCAAACCTACCCAGTTTAGACTTTGATCAAGATCTTTAAATCCTAAATAGGCACAGAACAGAGGCCGAGAATGAATTGGACCCTATTATTTGGAGAGATATGTATGAATATGGTGAAAGCTCGAGAGTTGCAAGTGGAACAACTATGAATCCTATGGATAATGAAACTTCTGAAGAGATAATGCTGAGACAAGCTCGAGAGAATGTTAGAAGGATTTGGGAGGAAGTTGGAGAGGAAGTAATGAGGGAAGAGAAAAGAGAGGTTGAAGATAGGACTGAAGAAGGAGAGGAGGAAGAATCTGAACAGGAAGAACGAACATGGCCACCTTGGAGGAGAAAAATGACTGTAAGGGCTTATTTAAGCCAATTTGTTACAAAGGATGATGGAAGCTCTTCTAATGGAAATTGTCCTCTGACCCCTACCCCGGGAGACTCTTAGAAAAAGAGAAGAAAGAAATGGCAAGCGCAATCCTAAATGATCCAACAAAAATTTTGTAATAGGTAATGAGGGATGCCAAGTTGCCTTAATGTTGTCCTTAGGCGGTTTTAGTGTGTTTTGTCTCTTGTTTCTTGTTTTCTTTTTTTCAGTTTAGTATGAAGTTGTAATTTTGATAAGTCTAGGTCAGTCAAGTGGCATGGACTCCATGTTTTATAATCTTAAGGTAAGAGACTCGATTGAATGTACGACCTTGGTATTATCTAATGAAATCTTATATGTATTTCTTTAAAGAAATAAATTTTGCTTTCTTAACAAATGACATAAACAAGAATGCAACTAATTAGGAGCTTTGTGCATGCTATAGTCTTAGAAAACAGTAATTGATAACAAGACACGAACATCATTGCATCCATTGCATCATTATGATTGTTCTTTTTGCTTGATTTCATAAATTGAGTTATGATTTGAGCTCTACAATTTGGTATTACAAATCAAAATTTCCTGGCTTAGATTCCATGATTTGAATTTTATAATGATTCATTGAATTTTCATTTGATTATTTAATTTCTGCAAATTCCAAATTAAGCCTTTGAGGCATAACTTAAAGAAAATCTTAAAACTTATATAGTAATGTATAAACAGACGACCCCGAAGAAATCACAATCGTGAATAAGAAACACCCCTAGTAGGAGCAAATAATGAAAATCAACCTGGTATGTCTCAACAAAATCAACAAGGAGTAGCACCCTAGAACCCGTAATTGGACATAATGAATGCAATTGGACAACTAGCTCATCTTCTAAACACATTCATTCAAAATCAAAATAAAAACTAGAATCAGAACCAAAACCCAAGACAAAACCAAAACCAAAATCCAAACTAGGGCTAAAGTGTGCAAAATTCCGTACCACCACCACCCATGGATCATCGAGAAGTAATCGCTAAAGCCCTAGCACCACCTGAAGAACATTCCTACAATGCACCCTTACCACCACCGCCACCTTACCAAAGACCTCATCGAAGCTCTTTACCAGACTTCATAAAGAGAAATTGATATTTTGATAGAGCCTTTGGTAAACCTGATGAATCTGAAGACTAGTTGGCTCAGATTGAAAGATCTTTTGCAGCTTATGAGGTTCCACCATACCTTCAGTTAGACTGTAGGACATACATGCTCAGATACAATGCTAAAGTATGGTAGTAATCGAAAAGAAGGAGTTTAGTACCCCCGATTACTTAGGAAGCCTTTCATCGGGAATTTATGAAAAATTATTTCCCTTCTAGCTTGAGGGTAAGATATAGTGCAGATTTCCTACATTTGAAGCAAAGAGGTAGGATGGTTGAGCAATATGAGACTGAGTTCACTCATTTGCTACAATATGCACCCGAATCTTTAGAGACAACGAAGAGCTAAAAGATAAGTATTCTTGGAAGTCTAGATGAAGACCTGAGGATCAAGTTGGAAGAATTTGGATTGATATCTTATCTAGAGTTGGTGGAAAAGGTTCGAATAATAGAAGGAGAAATGAAAAGAAAGTATTAAATGTCGGAAAAGAAAGTCTTTGGAAAAATGTCGTTTGATGCCTCAAGTTCAGGATTCAAGGGCAAGAGATAGAAGCATTACTATGGATTCCGAGGGAGTGGAAGTGGAAAACCCAATCTAGCAAAGGTTAATATTACTTGTTAGAAGTGTAAAGAGGTGCACTATCCTAGACAATGCCCATAGCTGAAAAACCAGTGTTTCTTTTGTGGTGAATCTGATCACATGGCCTATGTTTGCTCGAAAAATATGGTCGTCACCTGCTTTGCTTGTAAAGAAAAAGGACACTTTGCAACATAATGCTCGCAAAGGAAGAGTGTGGGAGCTTAACCTTACAGAACACCTAGCAGTGTGAGAACGGCAAAAGGCGGAAGTAGGAGTAGAAGTCGTGCCACGTCAGCCATGCACGGAATGAGACTCTACAACTTCGAAGGACAGTGGATGGTAGAGGAAGAAGTGATCTGATAGTGTTGGAAATGAATAAGTATGAGGTCATACTCAGTATGAGTTGGTTAACCATGGTTAGAGCTATTGTGGATTATCGAAAGAAGACAGTAAGCTTTAATGATCAATACGGGAAAGAAGTAGAGTTTGTGGGAGAGACTACAATCCCAAGAGGAAATGGGTTAAACTCCATTGAGTTAATGATGGGGGAGGAAGAAATAATGCCCATTGAGGATACCTCTAATAAGGAAGAATCATGAGAGGTAAAAGATATACTGGTTGTGGATGAATATCTGGATGTATTTCCAGATGTATTGTCTGGGTTACCCCCGAAGAGGGAGATTGATTTTGAAATTGATTTTTGGCTCTAAATAAAGAACCAGTATCAAAGGCACCTTACTGGATGGCACCGGTTGAGCTAAAGGAGTTGAAAATTCAGTTACAAGAACTGTTGGATCAGAAGTTCATAAGGCCTAGTGTGTCATCATGGGGCGAACCTGTACTATTTATGAAGAAGAAGGATGGATCTATGAGGCTATGTATCGATTATCGTGAGCTTAATAAGGTTACAATTAAGAATCGATACCCTTTACCTAGGATTGATGATTTGTTCGATCAGTTGCAAGGAGCGTGCGTGTTCTCGCACATTAATTTATGCTTCGGATATCACCAATTAAAGATAAAACTCGAAGACGTACCAAAGACATCTTTTCGCATCAGATATGGGCACTATGAATTTTTGGTGATGCCTTTTCGTTTGACAAATGCACCAGCTACATTCATGGATGTCATGAATATAGTTTATAAACCACTCTTGGACAAATGTGTAATAGTCTTCATTGACGAAATTATGATTTACTCAAAGAGTGAGAAGCAACATGAAGAGCATCTTAGGATGGCGTTGGAAAATTTTAAGAGAAAATAATCTATACGCCAAATTATCTAAGTGTGACTTTTGGCTAGATCAAATATCCTTCCTAAGACATGTTATGTCAAGAGAAGGCATCTCGGTTGACCCCGAGAAAGATCAAGGTTATAGTGGATTGGAAACAGCCACGAACAGTAACCTAAGTAAGAAGCTTTTTGGGATTAGCTGGCTATTATCGCAAGTTTGTAAAGGATTTTTCTAAAAAAGTAGAGCCCTTGACTCAATTAACACAGAAAAATGAGAAGTTTTTTTAGACAGATAAGCGGGAGCAAAGTTTCCAAGAACTGAAACAATGGTTGGTATTGGCACCAATCTTGGTTTTGCCAGACTCGGAGAAATCTTATATTATGCATAGTGACGCTTCAAGGAATGTTCTTAAATGTGTACTCATGTAGGAAGGAAAAGTTATTGCTTATGCTTCCCAAAAATTGAGAGCACATGAGCAGAACTACCCTACGCATGATTTAGAGTTAACTGCAGTTGTCTTTGCTTTGAAGCTTTAGAGACACTATCTATATGGACAAAGGTGCAAGATAAGTATCATGATTCATTGATTCTGTAAATACCTGAAAAGTGACCAATGATAAAATTGAAACTCATTGAATCACGTATGATTACTGGAAGATGATCTTCTACATGTCTATTGATTTAAGAATACTTAGATAAATAGGCATCAAAATTCAAAACTCAATAAGAGTATAAATTTTGGAAAAGAGGTAAGCATTGCAATCTGTTGATTTACGCACAAATACCAAAAAGTAATCTTCCATTAACCTATTGATCAATAGAATACTAGAAAAGATAGGAGAGACAAAAATATTTTTTATTCATTATAATTCTCTCTGCCTCAACTTTTATAAGTCTAGAATCTAATTAAATGACTTCACATAAATAGAATGATATTAATCCTATTAAAAAAGATTATTCTCCTATTAAATTAACATTAATTCCATTAAATCTAGAAAAAAAATTGTAATCTTTCTAAAATAATAATATTTCCTACTTGTACTTGTACTCCATTATGTGTCTCACATCAGACGTGCTTATTTTACTAATACGTCATATCAATTAATTGGTGGTATAAAACTATTAATAAAATCTTTTATGTATGAGTGTTTTTCGAAAGCTATCGATTATTACCTCTATTTTTAAACAAAAAATTGGTAGTTGCCTATTATTTATCCAAACATATGTAATATTAGGACCAATAAATCCTTTTTCTCATCACAATATAAGGATGCTTTAACCTTATCATCCCACGTCTATCATGCACTATACCTAGGAAATGATGAAGGAAAAAAAAAAAAAAAAAAAGGGATTCTCACAATCAATATGGCTCCATGGATTATAAAAGGATCCTTCAAGTCTTTATACTTACAAAGAAAATGCTTACAGAGACATTAACTTAAGGTTAGCTCAAGTATTTTAAATTCTATCTAAAACTTATCATACGGTTGAAATCCGATTACACGACCAGCTAGTTGATATAATTAAGCTAAACTATCTTTATTAACATATATCAAAATTCATACGATACAAACATCAGTTCATCGAATACATATTGTTACTGTAAGTTTAGATAAAATCTAACAAAATATATTGTTGATTGAAAAAAAAAACAAAGAAAAAAAAAAGGTTGAGACCCATCTCAAAAACTTTTTTATTTTGACGAGACTAAATATAATTATTGAGAATCAAAAAGTTTTCTTTAAAACAAGAAATCGATTCTCCTAAAACATGCCAAGTACCTATTAACAACTCTACCTTTTAAGAGCAAACGTCTGGTAAAAATGAAAAACAAATAGGAAAAAAAAAAAAAGGTGCAATCTTATCGATATCTATAGCCAATCACATGAACTAATATACATATATTCATGAATTTTTCAATTCTTATTTTCTTTAACATCATCACTTTGAGTTTCGAATTTAATTATCATATCCTCTTTTCTATAAATCTCCTTGAAATGAAAATTTCGATTGTGTGTGCATATATAAGTAAAATTTTCCTCTATATTTGACTGTATAATCTTGCCGAAATTATTAATACATGTGGAGCATTGCTCTAACCTTATATTATTTTTATGATTATTAAAATGGTAAGTAAAATTTATGATAAATAAATATGCACAAATAAAGGAGTCAAAAGTCCATACCTAAAATGGTCAGATTCTCACATGACAGCAATGCTTCTTTGAAAGCAGCTACAAGAGTAGGTTTTGGCGACACTATAAGTCAAGGTGATGCCGTCATGAAATTTGTAAGCACTTTGCACTATTTCAGTTTTATTAAAGTTATAGAAAAGCCAATGAAACAAATAAGTAATTAATAAACAATCATACAAAGAAAAAAAAAATTAAAAAGTTTCAAAAGTACCCATGTTGACGAAAGAAAATAGGGGATACCACAATATGAACTTTGATTGAAAGTGATACAAATTCTATTTGAGACCACGCAAACCTCATTTTGTCAAGAAATGAAACATCGTTAACTTCACCCAAAGTGAAGCTTCACTCATGTCTCTTTCCCTAATATGCAAAAATACTATAATTTTAATTTGACACTTTACAACTTTAGGATGTAACACAAGAAACTAGGAGCCGGAGCCCTAAAGCAACCATCAACCGACCGCTACCGTCAACAGTTGCCAATCGGAGAGCATCGATAGGTTTCCTAGCATCTCCACCACCGATGATCTACGAAGTGGTTTTGTATAATCTTTAGCTTTGAATTTGTATCGACAACACAGTGGCATCCAGTTTGATAAAAGTACTGGGCTGGAGAAACATTACAATCTGATAGCACAACTTGGCCTTGCGATACACATATCGGGGAATTCTGGACATCAATGGATGGATTATTTGCATGTTCTTAACTCATTAAATCATTAAAATTGATTAATCTAAGATGAACGATATCGAATAAAACCATAAAAGTACTAAAATAATGCGACATTGAAATTATGTGGCTCATGATCCCATTTCCGCCTTGATAGGACAGGAAAAATATAGGCAATTGGAGTATGTGAGTTGAAGAATTCGTGATGGTTTCTCACTTACATTGCCAATATATCCAATTCTAAAGACGGGCTTCTTTTCCATGACGATAAACCGCTCTTCTTATGACGATCATGAAATGTTAAATGAGTTATGCAAGTTTTGCTAAGAATAATAAGTGCTCGACATTCAATGTGAGGATCTGGTTTATCTTCCAAATTATTAAAAAGACTTTGATTATACTAATACGCCATATCAATTGATTAATAGTGTATAAATAGTAACAAAATTTTTTATATTTTTGCAAATTTTAAAAGCTATCCATTATTACTTCCTCTATCATAATTGATTCTTACTTAATGAAGTCGTTTGAATTTACAACAATTATGATGATATCTATCTCTCTCTCCTCTCTCTCTCTCTTCTTTTTTTTTTTTTTTCTTTTGTTTTTACTCTAAGAAAACGGGGACTAAGCCCAGGGAACTAAAAAAAAAAAAAAGCTAAACATAGACATTCTTATATAAAGAAACACCTCTCATGTCTTCTAAACTAATCTCTTAACAGTATCTGGAGAATCCTCCAACAAATAAAGGCCTCGAGAATAACTATGAGCTTAGGCAGCCAAACCATCGGCACCTCTGTTACCCCTCTATAGGTATGGCAAATACTCACCAACCAGTCATTCTCTAATAATCTGTTGATATCCCTCAGCAAACTAGAGTAGAAGTTGATCCTACTTTCCTTTATGTCAACAGGATTACACACCAATTTGCCAACCACAGTTCCAATCCTTTTAACACCTCCCATAATTCTGACATAAGAGCGGAAGCAGGCCCGATACTATAGCTAAAACCCTTTACCGAGTCATCATAAGCATTTCTGATTGAACCTCTAGGTGCAACCCAACAATTACTATTATTAAGGGAGCCATCGGTGCTTATTTTGACCTAGCCTGGAGAAGGAGGTTGCTAACTAGTTAATTGGGCTCTCTTTGCACTACAAATTTACTCACCGTCTGAAGAGAACGTGTAATAGAGTCTGTTTATATAATTATAGCTTCAATGTGGCCAATACTTTGCACAAAAATTTCTACAAAAATATTTTTATTTTTATGATTCTAGAGATACCAATAGCTGACTCCAAAAACCTGCTCCCATCATAGTAATTCCTATACTTAAGATTATTAAAGAGCCAATACTGTAATGGGTTTCTAGTAAAATACCCTTCATATTGTGAGGCACCAACTTATTCCACACATTCATAGCAACAGGATAAGTTCGCAAAACATGGTCAATAGTTTCAATAGAATTAAAAGAAATATTGCATCTACCCGTATCATCCATTGGAATTTTTTGAATAGGTTCTATAGAAGATTTTGGGCACAATTATGCTAATTTAGAATGAGCAATAGGATGGCATGGCTTTGTTAATTATGCAATTTGAGAAATTTTATATGTTCTTGAGGTGTTAAGAATTATAGTTTAATGATTTGTTGGAACAAGATATGAATAAACCAATTCAAGTAATTTATGGCAAATCTAGACATAAAATGAACTATGAATTAAATGCAGTGAAAATATTGTTTTGATTTGGAAAATGTGGATTTGGTAATTGTGTATTGGGCTAGAATGATTTCAAATAATAGGATAATCATGGTGAGTTAGAGAATAAATTTTGGGAATAGATATGACTATAGTGCTTTTATTTGATAATCAGTTATATTTATATGTCAAATCACCCATATTTTATTAATTACAAAAAAAAATGACATTAACATGATAAATCATGGAAACTTCAATATTTTAATCATATCGAAAGACCTCAGGGAAAAAAAAAAGGTCAATTCTTATACTTTGAATTTAAATTAGAAATATGCCATAAATGAAATTATAAATAAAATAATCGGAATATAGACATGGTTAAATAGCTAAATTCGTTGTAATAGGTATGTAAACCACAAATGTAATATGATAGACAACTTATATGCTAGGAGAATTGTACATAGTCCAATTTCAATGACCCTATACTATTGTAAATATAATACTTGCTGATAATTTCAAGCATGTTATTATATTAAAATTGTCTCATATAATAATATATAATAATATTAATAGGTTGATTAGCTATGAGTGATAAAGCCGAACACCTCAAAAGTGGAATATGTGACAAGATTTAATATATGGAATTGGATGCTATGGAATCATCCTTGCAAGACTAAATGTTGAATCGAATAAAAATATAGCCCATTGAGGATGGTTAACTTAGACCCATGAACGGATCCTAACTTGTACAATTAATTACACACTTAAGGATACCTTAGTTGAATCATGACACTATGTAACAAATTGAAGCCTCAAGAACTTTCAAATTTTAATGTTTGTCATCAAAGTGAAACATCAATGGATGATCCAACCAAGCTACACCATGGAATGTCACTATGATGAGATCTTTTGGGTTGCGTTGATAAGAAATTATTACGCCCCAAGGGTACCCTAGTAGTAGTAGACAAGCCGCACTTGTACACTTTTACTAGTTAACATTTAGAGAATGACATATTTTCAAACAACATGATCTTTTAGTTGCATTGATAAGAAATGATAAATATATATAAGCCATAAATGAGTAAATATCTACCATCACAAGTAGTGAATATCATAATAGTATTACAGATCATAATTATATTCTATAAGTCTCCAAATACATACACTGATAGTACAAGTACCAACTAACTTATAATTATAAATAAAGATAAATAACATAACCCAAAGATCCCATATTCTTCTAGTTTCTAAGTTCTTACCAGAGCCATGCTCTTGGAAGATACAAGCCATGGTCATAGAGTTAACCTGAAAGGTCTTTAGAAGTGTAAGCAAAACCATAGGCTTAGTAAATAACTAGACATATTGCAAATCAAGCAAGTTTATTAACAAATCATATGTCATGCAATAATCAAACATATACACAGATACAAGCTTGGATGATTAAGAATCCAAATAAGAAAAAAGAATTTTGTGTCCTCTTTTTAGGGTGAAAGAGCAACTACTTAATAACCCACCTGCTCAAGGGAGATTAAGTACACATGAAAAACAACGATTTCTCATTTTAGGATTAATACTTTAATTTTGGATATTTTAATTGACCATTTCCTACATCATACCTTAGAAACTCCCTAAGTATTAATCATTTCAAAGTGATACTATGGGTGACGTTCTTCATTACCCCTTAGTTTTCGTAGAGCCAATAAAACAAAAACAACCTTGGAAAAACTAATACTTTAGAAAAACCAAACATTAACAAAGAATCGAAATATTAATACGTAGCAGGCTATTACCCTTTTTAAATATACAATAATTAATTTGTATAATGCATGGCTGTTTTAATTATAAAATCAGTAATTTATAGTCAAGCTTTTCTCAAGTCATCAAGCAATTTGTATTCACTTTTATTATTCGAATTTGGAAACCAAACAAACAACTCACATCACATACTCAATGAATTTCCACAACAACCATATTATTATTTTTACATTACATATGCCACTAGTTACAAACACAAACAATGTAATAGAACGAGTTACTCACCTGCTCATGATAGCTAGTCGTAATAGTCTACTGGGAAATCCTCAATAGTATCAAGATCACCTATTGAGATGAATTAAATTATCCATCAATACAACATAGATTATATATATAAACTCCTATAATTACCTAAGTATCCTATATTGGTATTGGAAGTAATTTATATTACTTGTATTGATCTTTTTAGGGTAAAGATACTATGATAACAGATTATTACTACTATTTAATCTTTATTTTAATTTTACTTGTCTTGATATTAAGAATATTTCATTTTTATTGATTTTATATTTAATAACTCAATATTTTATTATTACCATTATTATTTCTATATTGTTCATTAGTTTAACCATTTTTTGTAATTGATATTTATTTTCTATTATTTTAGTTTTGTCGTGTTTCTTTTAATCTTTGTTTATGTTATTATCTGTTATTCATGGGAATCACATTATTCTCATTTATAGCTAATTTAAAATTTTTATTCTTGTATATTTTCTACATAAAACTAGTATCAGATTATTATCATAATCTATTCTTATTCATTTTTTTAAAATAATAATATAATAATAATAATAATAGTGTTTTCTAATGGTTTTTAGAGTTTAATACTTCACAAATATTAAACCTATTATTCCTAAAATATTTTTATTTTTTTGTTTATTATTCTGTTCCTATTTCTTTTTATTTTGTATGTGTGTATATATATATATGTATAAAATATGTCCTGGTCAAAACAGACTTCGTTTAGAGATGTTATACATGTGCGTCGGCATCTTACGCCGCCAACATTGAACTCAGGGATGTTAGTGTTCGTGTAATTTTGCATACTTCAAGTTGCAATGTAATCCGACCTTGAAGGCTGCCTGCATAGGCTTTATACACTATTGGTGTATAATATGTACGCTACCAGTGTATGTTTAAATTACGTAAAGAAAATTTTACGTAGCTTCTATTTTCTAGTGCATGCCGTCTCAATACCGTCGGCTTATTCTTGTACGCTGCTGGCGTTGAGCATTTACATCCCTGGTGTAAGGCTGGTGTTGATATTGTTCATCTTCTTCATCGTTCTTCCTCCTTTCGTAACTTATTTTTCTTACTTTATATGTATATTATACTTGTTTCTAAACTTCTTCTAAGTGTTTTTGCATGATTCTCAATCATTTTTCATGACTGAAAAACTCCTATAACATCTTATAACTATCTTACTATATGATTTTCTAACTTCTATACATAGTACAATACATGAATAGGTTTTATGGTTGGATTTTACCTTGTTTGAACTGTTGTGATGATATGGTGCCCCTTCCTTCAATTTGATACGAACCTATGCAAAAAAAAACATTGTTTAAGATAATGTTTAATACTTGAACTCACTAAAACGAATTTCTATTTACCTTGTTGTTCCTTTTCTAAGCTTATGGTTGTGTTTAGGAGTTTGTTTTATGGAGTTGAATTAGTGTGTTTTAGTTGATGTTTTTGGGTTGTATTGTGTGCTATTGTTATTGTGATTTAATGTGGTTGTCTTGGTGCAATTGAAGGGTTTGTTTGTTGCTCATTAAGAAGATGTGTATATATGTATATAAAAGAGAGTGGAGGTGGAAGCACATCTGTTTCAGGCCACTAATTTTCCACCAAACTCAACTTACATTAGTTTAGTTTTCTTTGCATTAATTATGTAGATGATTTGGATAGCTTCAATTGGTTTAAACCTAGTCAACTTGACTTGTTTTGGTGCAACTTTGGGCAAGTTTTCATATGTTTCGGCTGCTGCAATTCCTAGTCGTAACCTTGCACATTTCTACCATAAGTTCTACACAATATGCATCGTATATGTACATATATTAATATAATATTGTTTAATTAATTATTTAGCTTAGTTTTATGATAGTTTATTAAGTTAAACGGGTACAAATATGTCATTTACTTATGAGTTTTGTTTCTAAAATTTAATAAAGCTTCTATAAATTTTCTAAGTTATTATCTGGTTCAACTTTGGATTTAAAGTTTACGCGATTAATTATTTTTAGGGTTTTACCTCATTCGATTAGGGTTTTCTAAGCTTAATAGATCAATTTTTGTTTCAGTCTCTAATAGCTTTAGAATTACCTAACTAGAACAATCATGTGATCTAAACATTTATTTAGAGTTTATATTATGAGTTATGGACCTGTTTTTGTTTTTATTATGTATTTATAACTTTAACAGTTCATCCTTAAATTATCGTTTCCTAATTATAGACTTTATTGATCATTTTCTTTCTATTGAATTTGAATTCGTATCTTATTCATTTCTATGTTTTGAGTTTTTGATACTAGCTATGAAATTTTATCTTTGGTATCTATTATTATTTAGGATACTTAGTTTTAGGGTTTGAAGTTATATATATAAGTTCATTACTACTTGTGGTTTTAATCTAAGATCTTTGTCAAGTCCTACACTAACCTTCTATTTTCTATATTTGAATTGCTATTCATTTCTACTTATATGAAAAATTTCGGGGTTTATAGAAATAATGCATACATATAAGTTACATTACCACTAAGCTATATATTAAAGATTACAGTACCGTGGTCTTTAATATTACATTGGCCTGGAGCTCCAAATGTCGCTGTGTTACTTGTACTTCCATTGATTCAACTTAGTTTTTATCCTTATTGTTCCATATCAAAAATAATTCACATCGCTTGCATATCATTCATCTAATCTCAAATACTCATTAACTAACCATACTTCTTTCAATATGTTTTCTCAATCTCCAATATATTTTCTTATATTTTCCATCAAATACATGAAGATTAAAATTAATAATGTCCTTAAGTAAACATTTAAATCATCAAATGACTTCTAACCCTTCCTTTGATCATTACTCCTAACGTTCCAATAATTCTTTGATATTTAAATTACTAATGCACTTCGTCTCCAGGTTTCGCCATACAAATCCATTATTGGCCCAATATTAAGTGATTGTTCTTTACTTGGATTTGATATCCTTATATAACTATTAAATCTACTTCTCAACAAAAGATCTTCTTTGATTATATACTTTTATCTTAATTCATAAATCAATCATTACATCCGCCAAAACAACCGTAGATTGTACTGTAGAAAACTCAGTCCAACTCATTAACACAATTAAACCATTATACTTTACCTCTAATTATCACCATTTCCATCGAAACTTCATTAAGACATGGTCACTTATAATCCTTCAAAACAATCAGAAACTCAAATCACGAAATATAAGATTTTTCAACTCTAACTCTAATGGTCAAACCTTACATTTACTTTGTTATTTCAGATGATCATAACATCTATGTCTCTATTGGTTAATCATTTTTTTTTTATTGTCAGACTCCATAGTTAATCCACAATTTTGTTTACCATTTGTGTCATTCTAATTGTCTCCCAAACTTGTATAACTACTTTATATAATCATTTATATATGTAGTCTCGTATATACTTTTCTAAGATCCATCCTAAAACCCATCATCATATATTAATTCATATGTCATTATCGTCCATCATTCATAGATTTCTCATACCTTACAACTCACTAATATCACATTTCCTTCTTGCAACTACTGTTCCACATATACATTCATATCTATATAAGATTCAACTATTCTCTTATTTACTGATTATTCCAATCCTTCTCATCTAGTCTTAAATATAATCTTTCTCACTTACTTTCATTCTTCAACATGACTTTTGTCACTTACTTTCATGTGTCTACTAGGCTATAATATAATTATCAACCATGTATAAAGATTTTCTTTATACTCTAGTTTCTTCTAATCAACTTTAGTCATCTTCTTTCGCCTCTAACTTTTATCTACATTCATCTTTAATATTGTCGTCTTATCTCAGTAACAGTCTTATTTTTCTCCATTTCACCAATCATTTTCTTATAGTTCTGACCCTTCATTGTTACTAATGCTTATTATCTCAAACTTTACCATAAATTACTTTGAATACTCCTCCAACAACTATATTAGCATTTTCTTCATCCTTACACTTGCCAATAACTTTAAGCGGTTATTTATTTCTATACTTCTTTCAAACATCATATTTGTTCCACTTCATTATATAAAAGAATGAAAGAAAAACCATAAATATATATATATAATTGTATAATTTGGTTGTTATACTCCCAATAAATTTTAATAGATGAGTTATTTATTGGTTATTTCACTTGCTAGTTTATCATTATTTAGACTTTTGTTGTTTGATTCTCGATTTTTTTTTTTCCATAATCATTTTACATTCTTCCTTTTTATTTAAGTTGATTTTATGAGTTTACCATTTCATTAACAATTTTGACCTTTGCCATGATTGACAATTTTTATTGCATTTGTTATTAATGTTAATGTTATAGTTACAAGGTCAACCAATTCTCGTAGTTATTTCTTTTTTTTTTTCTATCATAACTATACTTTTATTTTGTCTTTTCTTTACTCATTTAGTTATGTTTATACATTTATATATGTATATATATATATTCTATATATTATTTTAGTTATGTTATACATTTATATATATATATATATATTCTCATATATTTTGTTGTTTTGCTTGTAATAAAAAATAATTTAATTAATTTTTTTATTATATCATAAATTTAATAGTGAGAGGGGCTGACAAATATCAAGAGTAACTAAACTGACCGATACTAAACTAACATATGACTTAAATTTTAAGACAAACTCAAAATAACATGACTCAAAACAAAAAGGTTGGACATGATAAGAATGGAGGTGACAAGATTTGACAAAGCATGATAAAACAACAGACAATACTTACTAAACATAACATTTATAGAATAAAACAAACTATGAACTCGTCAGTCCCACTTCACATTTTCTTGTATTAGATTCATTGTTATTACATGTTTGTATACTAATTGAAGATTCAAATTACTATAATTATTCTTAATCCTTGAATTTTATAAGTTATCATTATTTAATCGTCACTACCACTATGAAAATTTGGTATAGTAGTTCTCATTTTCATTCTCTTTTATTTATGGCTCTAATATTTTACCTTTGTTATTTGTTATTTAAAATCTTTGGAGATGCTTAAAAATTTTTTTTTAATCCTTGTGCCTTTTAAAATTGCATAATTTAATTCAAATAATGCTTCTTCTTTTTTTTTTTTTTAACTTTTCTTTGAATTTCATAATTAACAATCACATGATTTGTTGGCGTTGTGTCATTAAGGATTCATTGAATATCATTAAAGATTTGTTGACTATTGTAGGTTGTCTCTTGGTTAACTTAAGAGGAGGTTTCAATCATTTATTTCATTCAATTAATTTTGGAATTTATAGTCATTAAAATTGTAACGGTTGAGTTCTAAATTTCTCTATGTAAGTTATGATGTATTTATATATTCTCTTTAATTTACTCTAGTCATTATTGTTTTGTGTGTTACATTTCATTAAATATCATTAACTTCTTGTATAAACATGTATATGTATTATAGTAGAATCCTAAAAGATCATAAGTTTAGTAAGAAGGTATTTTGGTTTTATAAATTATCATTTCTCGATTTTTGTTAAGCTTTATTTGTTTTACCGATCACTTTTCTATGTATTTAAGGGAACAAAAATAAAAACAAAAATAAAAATAATAAATATTCCAAGAAAATATATGAAAATAATTATGAAAACATAATGACATAAATGAAATAAATATAATAATTATAAGCAATAAGCTATAATGAAAGAAACAATAAGAAATCATAATGAAGAGGTCAACCTAGAAAATTTTCAATAAAAGAAACAACTCTATACTTTCCATAGCTACTAACTTCCCCGTGATCTACCCCCTCTCTTCATCTCACTGTCCTAACGAGTTCATAACTTAATTTCCCTAAAGATCATAAACCTAGGCTTAATACCAAATAAGCTGTAACGCCCTAAACTAAGGCATTACAACCTACCACGTGTCCTCTCTTGATTAGGACACGCTTAGGCTCTAATATCTACAAATTTTCAAATATCACCTGTATAACTCACAAGGTATAGAAGAAATCATATGGTCTTCATAAATAAACATTCTGATAAATATAAAATCTCCATAATCAGAAAACTAGACATTGTTGACATAGCTGCAGGTCAACAAGTCAAACCATACCCTAAAAACTAATACCACATATAGAACTCCAGATACAACTGAAAATCCAATGGACATAAACATGAGTCTAACACTGAATAACAACAAAACATAAAAAGTCTTCCTTGATCCATCCTATGTCATCTATGACTATACAACCAGTCATTAGCAGGGTAGTCAGGACCACTAACGCCATCCCCATCCTCATAGAGGATATCAAAAGCCGATAGATTATATATCACACTATCATCATCTATACCTGAAATATAATAGAATGAGCGGCGAAGCCCAGTACGATAATATCCAATCCAGTTCAAGCAAAGTTATGCACATACAACATGTATAAATATATGCAACTAAACTAAATGCATACAACATATTATTATCTATTTTAGTCCAGCAAAACAGCACAGTTCAGAATCTAGTATATATAAATCCTGACTCAGAGTAACTCAGACTCTACTATAAAAACAACCAACTGATTTGAAAATAAGTAATCATATACATATATGGATGAGTGGGTACTCCCCAAACATCCCAATTCCTGAACACCTAAATTCTACCGGAATCATTTCTTAGCACGAGTCCACTCGAGACAACCTCACACTAAGATCATCAGGGTGCCTCACCAGTATCACTGTCTGCCAGGTCTCTACTGGTCAAAGCCAACCACAACCAGACATACAATTATTACTCCGAATATTTATTAAGTTCAATATGCAATTCTGTTCCTACATCCATTCACAAAAATTCTAATCTACAAGCACATACATCAAACAATGGAGTGGTCATACCTTTTATATTCAGGAGATAACTTGAACTTTTCAAAAACAACCGTCAACAACTACTAGAAAACCAAACCGCAACACTACTAGCCACTACCACCAAACTCTCAAACTCCTAAACCCGATATCAAACAACAACTCCAAATCTCAACCTGTAGCATATCAACATATATCAAATCACCAACATTCATAGATAAATCAAACTTAATATAAATCAACCTATCTACACTAACCTGATTTAGAAATCTCCGTTATTGCACCGTCTATTCCGATCAAACTCCACAATTATCTTCAAGAATAATAAGGAACCACACAAAATTCCACAATCACCAAATATTTTCACCAAAACCTAATTCGCATAACATAAAGAACATATAAGGATTGTTTAGATCGTATTTTGTTGGAATCTATAATAGAGGAGATTTACTTACTATTTTG
Organism: Combretum micranthum; assembly: GCA_024138025.1. Classification (NCBI taxonomy): domain Eukaryota; kingdom Viridiplantae; phylum Streptophyta; class Magnoliopsida; order Myrtales; family Combretaceae; genus Combretum; species Combretum micranthum. Next base: position 54,707 of record JAMXBD010001927.1, read on the forward strand.
ATTCGCTAAAACCCGTCTCGCATTCACCAATTCACTGATCTTATACGTGCTAGGGTTTTTCTCCAAAAACTTTCTTATAAAAATTCAACCAAACCTTAAGAAACTTGTATAAATTTGTAGAGAATCCCAATGAAAAGATTAGATTACTTACTTGGATCAGAAAATATTCTCCCGATGATTTTCCAAGCATATATCTCCAAGAACTCTCCAAAACTCTTTCACGAAGGAGAAATGATATAAAGAAAAATCTATCGAAAATGATTTTTGCGTCTCGTATTTATAGAAATTTGGTCATACGTCGGCTCTAAGCCGACAGCTTACTTTCAGATCTTGCCGGCGTACACCATATGCTAGCAAATTCACACGCACGCCGGCAGCCTTCATCGGGGCTTTGAATCCCAGAATTTCAATTCTTCCTTCATACGCCGGCAAATCCTTGTCCTACACCAGCGGCTTTCATGCCGGTGTTGAGATAAAACCCTAGTGAATGCCGGTAGTGTTCTTTTCAGCTTTAAGAGAAACGCCATTGTTCCCATCCTACACCGTCTCTACGCCGGCGACGTAGATTCTTTAGGAGGCGGCCTAAAGACTAATTTTTTTCTTTGTCAAAAACTATTCTTCAAACATCTCTGGATCATAGATAAAACCCTAAACTTAATACTAAGGTGGACCATAAAACCCTCTTATTTTTCAACATATGACAACTTTTGCCCTTTATCATAATTTATTAAAGATTTACTGTTTTTATGGATTTGTTGACCATTATTAATGTGATGGTTGATAATAATATCTCGTTTATTAGGGTTGACTATAGAACCCTTTTATTTTATAACAAATGACACATTTGCCCTTCATTATAAAATATTTTTCTATATATTACACCTTTTTTTTCCAATACAACTTTTACTACTTAAATTACTTATTAAATTTGAATTTTATTACACAAAATAAATCAACACACTTCCCCTCTCTCTTCTCTCTCTCAAACTGGCGTGAACCACCACCTCATCTCCTCCCCCCCCCCCCCCCCCCCCCCCCCCCAACACACATACACGCACACATATGCCCACAATTCGTTTTTTTTTCTTCTATTAAATAATCACATTAAAACCCTAATTATTTTCCTATATAATCTTTTTCACCTTTCACTTTTTCACATTTCTTCATTTCTCACAAATCAAACTTTTGTAAAGTCTCTTTTCTCTCCCTCTCTTCCCTTATGTGTTGTTAGCCCCTCTCTCTCTCTAACACACATAACTTTTTTTTTCTTCAAGTTTTCTTGTCTAAACATTAAATAGGTAATAGATCTTAACCCTACCATAATAAAAATATGTAATGGCAAGATCATACATATGTGATTTCACCAAAAATCCCCATAAGCTTTATGTTAGGGATGTGGAAATATTAAAGCATGATATTCTTGCCATCACAATGTATAGATCTTGTTGTTAATTTGATTTACCAGTATTTTACTATATTATTGTTATATATTGTTCTTATGGAAATTTTGTGCGTACATTTTCATTATTACTCTCATCTATATATTGTTTATGTTGCATTTACATCCATAACATGAGTAGTATAATAGATCTATTTGTTTAGAGTACTTAAAATGCCATAGTTACTTTTCTCACATGCATGAAAGATTCGCAATAAGATAGTCTTAATGAAGGTGTTGCCAAAACTCAAGATCTATTTTGTTCTATCAAAAAGTGATTTTTGAAAATTCGGATATTGAGAAAGAACCATTTACAAAACCTATTTTCTAACTCCAAAATGAAGATATTACATGTAAAATGAAGGGCTTAGGTGATAGGTATCATAAAGGAGTGATTTTTATAAGATGAGCTTAGTTTACTAAGAGAAATTTTCAAAACAAGAAAAGAATTACAAAAGTTAAGTTAGAACTATATCCTAATACCAACAAAGATTTTGAAATTCGTAACTATGGTGAAATGCCAAGAAAACACCTATTTTCCAATCCTAAAATAAAGGTTTTATTAAAGAAATTGGATCCTTAGGGAGTAGGTTTGATTATGACTTAATTTTAGAAAGATCAAATGAGTTTTTCATAAGAAATAACCTCAAAAACAATTTCCCAAAATTCGGATCTAAAAATGATCCTCATTTAAACAGCTATTTCCGAATATCAAAATGAGGATTTTAATAGAAAAATAGAAGCCTTAGGGAATAGAAGTAATAAAGACTTGATTTTTATAAGAGTAAATATGTTTTATCAAAGTATAAACCTAAAACAAAGGAAAGGTTTCCAAACTAAGATCAAACAATATTTTCATTTTCTAAAATTATGTAAAATTCGTCACTAGACAAAACCCATATTTAAACATCTACTTTCCAACTTTTAAATGAAGAATTTTATTAAGATAATGAAGGTATTAGGTATATATATCATCAAGGCCTTATCTTAGTAAAATTATAGATGATTTTCAAAGAGATAAAGCTAGTTTTCCTAACCAAGTGTTCTTGAAATTATTACAAAGTGAAAGTTTTCCAAAAATTCTTTTTAATAAAAAATCATTAAGGATTTACATGCAGATAGCTCATATCATGTCATTCATGATAATAACTTGTAGATAATGCATGCACATATAATATACTTGGTAGAAATAATGCAAATTTCACAAAACAATTTCGGAAATGCAAGTTTTAGCTACTGATCAGATCTGATCTGAGCATTCCAAGACCTAAACGTTTTCAAAACTTAAGAGTAACATCATAAATAGGTAGATATTTCGAAGTAGATAGAAATCAATAGCTTATTTGCGAAATTCCGAGTTAAAATGACTAAGTTATAGCCATTTTAATTTGAAATTTTCATCTACCATGGAAATTACAAACTCAAGAGCTTTATTTAATAAGTTGGAATTAGTTATGGTATGAAATACTCATTTGGGTATTTTTTTTTGTTTAGGTGATTTTGAATCAAGGGAAAATTCTTGTTTCTGGATCGCTACCATTAGAGACCGGTGTCCATAGCCGAGTGAGTTCACTATCCTTAAATTACATGCTCTTGATTATGCTTGTAATAATAGTGGCATTAGAACTAAGACAAGATAAAATTAAAATGTGCATGTGAATCTTATTTGATTGAATTGATGATAAGAATATCGAAATGGGAATATTTATAAATATTTGTATGATTTAGTATAAAATTGAAGTGTCCGCTATATCTATGATCGCCCATAATTCGTTTAAATAATATGCCATGATCTTATAATTAAATTGACCATGCATACCATATGTTGAGTCACATTACATTTGTTATTATAGATTTATGGGAAGAAGGCATAATAGCTAGGCAACGAGTAGGCCGCAAAACTCGAATGTTGGCATGAAAGGCCTAAATTAAAATGGAAGTGTGTGTAGGCACTTGTATCAACTACAAAAATTAGTGAGTGGGTGAGCACCTGAATCAACCACTATATAAATGAGAAAAATTGAAATCTATGGTCATATGAGCCTGAAACACCTTACCCCGAATGTAGGGTGTAAATCCATTCAACATAGGACTCCCGGAAAGTCTTATGTATTGTATGCTTACGTGCTTGTGCATTTCATATGATTGTTAATATAACTTGCTTGACATACTGCTTGTTAAAGTATTTAATTTGGAAGTAAAACTCACTAAGCTAACGTAGCTTATACCCCTATAGCTTCTTTTTGATGCAGTTCCCGCACATATGACTGCGTTCCCGGACTTGGCCAAATCAGATAATGAGAAGCTAGGAGTTTTTCCCTTACAAGTTTATGATTAGTTTTTTATAGTCTTTCATCGTAAACCTTAAACGATCGGGTTTTACTTAAAAGATAATACCTAGACTTTTGTTTAGCAGGGGAATGCCCCTTATTATTTTGTAACTGATCCTGAGATATTTGTGAATTATGTTTTTATGCTCATTCTATCAAGTTGAACTATCTATCTCCAATTGCATATATATTCTATTGTCGTAAGGGAACGCCTTACATTTTAATACAAGACTTTTGAATGACTGTGGCAGTGATTCTTAAGTCTCGTTTAGCATGCAGCGGATTGTTACGTTTAGGGTACCCTTTGGGGCGTGACAACTGATCTTTGCATCTTGTTTAAAGATCATAGTATTCTTTAAGAAAGTTCATGTGTTGATTGAAAGCTCCTATAGAATAAAAAGCACATATCACCAACACATAACAAAGAAGATAGAACTCCTTCTAAAGCTTTAAGCATTCTAAATTCTTGTTATAAACTTCTTAAGTTTAACACTATGGTGTTCAATTAAAGGGTCACATCGCTATATAAAACTAAGCTTATTCTATAACAACTAAGGGTCAAGGGTCACTTAGAAAAGATTCGTGAGGTACTTGGGTGCCATAAAATATGTCGCGTCTTAATAAATTTGAGGGTTGAAGGCTGATAAAAACATGCGCAGTTCACATTGAGGGCTCGACCTTAGGCCTCAACTAAAGTTATGCTTCAAGGCTTCATTTTAACTTTGGCATTGACAAGCTTCGGTGACTATCGCATGTCACGTTGAAAGCTATATAATAGGTCGTGATGGTCACTAAGTATTCTCACTCAAATATTTTCTAAGGCATGATAAGCTTTAGGTCTATCGAAGGCAAGTTGAGGGCTCAAATTTAGGCTGCGATAGACACTATTTGCAAGAAATTTACCCATCAACACTTATATTAAGCTTACCTTTGACCCACATGAGGGCCAACATAGGGTGTGACACTAACAACTATCAGAGCTACATTAAGGGTAAAACTTATGCCTCGACAACAACAGCAACATACTGACTAACTCCTAGCAACTCTACTTCATCATGACTATTCTGGATCAAATTTTATCATCAAAACATGCATCAAAACATTTAAGATAGCAGCTTCTAACCATGTACCGATCTAATGGGGATCTTATCATCTAAAACATGTATCTAGCTCATTAACGAACTTAAAGGCTGGTCAACTATTTTTTTATTACAAGTTTTTTCATTATTTATTTTAGATAAAACTTAGAAAACATTTTTCTAGACTCATAATATAAATTTTGTCACGTCTCGACGGTACCCTAATAGTAGTAAACAAGATTCACTTGAATGCTATTACTAGTTTACTTTTTGAGAATGACATATTCTCAATAAACATGATCTGTTAGTTGCTTTAATAAGAAGAACAAATATATATAAGAAATAAATTAATAAATAAATGTCATCCAAAGTAGAGAATATCATAATAATATTACAAACCACAATTTTTCTAGAAAATCTCCAAGTACACGACTTAAAGTTTCAAATACTGACTACTTGTAACTAGAAATAGAGATAAATATCTTATCCCGATCTATTCCACAAACTTCCAGCTTCTAGATTCTTACCAGGACCATGCTTCTAGAAGTAATGAGCCAAGGTTGCAGTGTAAACTTGAAAGGACTATTGAAGTGTGAGCGAATGTCATGAGCTCAGTGAATAACTAGAACTCACCACATGCCAAACAAGTTATTAACAAACATATGTATGCCTCAATCAATCATATGCTTAAGATACAAGTTTGGTTGATCTAGAATCCAAATAGGAAATAAAGATTTACGTCCTTTTTTTAGAGTTGAAGGATCACAATACTATAGCCTACCTACCCAGGAGAAACTAAGCATACAGGAAATCAACAATACTCTATTTAATTAACACTTTTAACTTAATCATGTCTTAACAATCAATTCCTATTTTTAGCCTTAGGATCTCCATTATGCGTTAATCATTTCAAAGCGATACTATAAGCGGCGTCCTTTGTTACCAATTAATTCCTATGATATCGACAGCTTAAAGGTAATCTGGTATAGATATAGTAGCTTTTAGCCTTGGTCTACCTAGTATTATCAGAGGGCCGAAATACTAACACGTAGTAGGCTACCATGCCTTTAGTTATGCGATTTATGCAGCTCGTGTAATGCAAGTCCATTTTATTTATGGAACCCATAGCTATTAATCAGGTTTAAGGTGACTAACCAATATTCAGACAAGCAACATACTATATGGGCAATCAATTCATACAATATATAATTATCACTGTTAATAAAGTAGCTTAGCAATCAACAAATCATCAATCATACAATTTTCCCATAACCCAAATAGCACGGTCTGTTATTGTCTTTCATTTAGGTACAGCTACACTACAAGCACAAACAATGTAATAAGACTGAGTTACTCACCTGCTTATGTTGACTTAATCGTAATGGTCTGTAGGAAAATCCTCACGAGTGTCAAGATCACCTAGTCAAGATGAATAATATATTCATCTATATCACATAAACTATATAATTAAACTCTTATGAATGTCTAAGTGCCCTGTATTGGCATTTGGTTTTCTCTCTATATACTTGTATTGGTCCTTTAACGGTCCTATGATAACAATTATTTATTTAATATTTAGTTTCACCATGTTTCTCTTGATTTTTAATTGTTATTTATATTTTTGTTGAGTAGTCATAGAATTTATTCTCAATAAAATGATATTTTATTATTACTATTATTATCACTTTTAGACTATTCTTTAACTACTATTTTATTGTAACTAATATTTATTTTCTATCATTTAATTTTTATCGTGTTTCTCTTATTCTACTTTATGTAATTATTTTGTTATTTTTGGAAATCACATTGTTCATAATTTTAACTTATTAAATTTTCCATTCTTATGTGTGTATATATATATATATATTTGTCTTTATAAAAATAATATTTAATAATTACCATTATTTTACTTTTGTTTGTAGAAATATACTAATATTACTAATAATGATATCAATAGTAATACTAATATTATTAACTTTACAATATTAATAATAATAATATTAATAACATTCTTAGTGACAAGATCAAAATATTAATAATAAAAATAATAATATTAACAATATCAATAGATACAATAATAGTAACATTAATACTAATAATATAATTAGATTACTAATATTAATATTCAAAACAACAATATTATTAATAATAATCTCAATAATAATATTAATAATATATAACATAACCATAGTATTAGTGTTCATACTTACATTAGTATTAATATAACTACAATAATAATAATAATAATAATAACAACAACAACAACATCTGGAATTAACAAAATTAATTTTTATTATAGGTCGAGAGGTTCACGGGATGGAAAACGCCCGTGTTCCTCCCGTGCTCATCTAGGGAAGACATTATTTATTGTCTTTCCCGACGATTTTTGCCTACTTTGCTCCTTTTTTCACATGCATGAAACCTCTAAATTGCTTCTATAAGCTTATACATGATAGTTTTACACATATATCAACTCAGATCATCATAACTCATCCTTAACCCATGATTTTTGGATCAAAATGGTGCAACTTAGGGTTTATCTATCTTACCTTGTTTGAGCTATTTTGATTGTTGTTGTAACCTTTTATTGAGTTGTCTTTGATCTTAGATTATCAAAACACGTTTTAAAACTTTGTTTAAACAAAACAAATCGGAAAAATGGATCAAAGTTGCCTCATTTCTTTTTTGTCTGAGCTTGGCATTGTACCTCACTGGAGTTTGATCCTTGTTTAAGTTTATTTGGAGTTGTTTTTGAGTGATTTTCGTTTGCTAGTTTGAGGAGAGTTTGTGCAGATGATTAAGGTCGGTTATGTGTGTTTAAATGATTTTGTTTCCTTGCATATTATGAAGTTACATATACATATATAAGAGGAGAAGAGAAAGGCGACTTGCACAAGATTTCTTCATCAAATCTGCTTATCTAATCTTGCATGTTGTGTTGCATTAATTAGTTGGCTGAGTTGGGAGATTGTGGTTGGCTTGTGTATTTTTGTTTGACTTTAAATGTGTATTATTTGATCAAGTTGTGGTGCATTTCGGTTGTAGTTTCTCCAAGGGAAAATCAACCGTAAATTTGGAGATTTGCATCGTATTCGTTCAATTATTTAGGAAAAATAATAATAATAATAATAATAATAATAATATAATAATAATAATAATAATAATAATTAGTTGATATTTATCTTAGTTTTAAGGTAGTTTATTAAGCTAAACGGGGACAAATTTGTTAAGTATTTGAGGGTTTTTATCTAAAAGTATTTTTATAGAGTTCTACAAATTTTTTAGATTATCACTAGATTCAACTTAGAGTTTTAGCTCCCGTGATTAGGGTTTTAATAGCTTAATGGCCAATTTTTTTTATTTAGGCTCTAATAGCTTATAATTACTCTAATTAAGATAATGGTGTGATCCAAATATTTATTTGGAGTCTAGATTATTAGTTATACATTTTTTATGTTTTTATTGTATGTTTATAACTCTAATGGTTCATCCTTAGGTCATCATTTCTTGACTATAAGCATAATTGGTTGTTTTTTCTTTATCGTACTTAATATCTTAGCTAAGTCATTCTTATAATTTGAGTTTTCAATACCCACTATGAAATCTTATTAGTAGTATTTAATACTATTTTAAGATCTTTGTTTTAGGGTTTAAAACTATTTATAGGCTCATTACTACTCATTGATCTATTCTAAAATCTTTATTAAGTTCAATAGTAACCATCTATTTTCTATATTTATATATTTCTATCTATTTTTAATGGTATGACAAGTTTCGCGGTTTGAAATTTTGAATTACCTTTAATTATATCTTAAATTATTAGCTCAAGATAAGAAATCTCATTTTTGGTATCAAATAAGGTCAGAGAAGTTTTTATTCAGGCTGTTAAATCATAAATGAGCTAAGTTTAACTCATAGATTTATCTAAGTTTCCTGTTAAGTCTTAAGTTTACTAGATAATTCACATTTTCTATTCTAGTATTGTGTACTAGTGTGAAAATTTTGGGTTTAACAAATTTATCAAAACTTCATACCTCAACAAGCTCAAAAAGCAAGCTTTTGACACTTCTTATAAAAACAAGGTCCAGATGACTTGTTTTCAAACATATATGATAGACATTACCCAGTTTAAACTTAAACAACTTCTCAAAATTTGCTATCATCTGTTTTTGACATTTCTTAGTAGATCAAATTCATTTTTTAACTTTCTAAAATGTGTTATCTACTAAAAAAACGTCATTTTTGCTATAAATAAGAAAATGCGTACATGCATGCATGTATTTCAATGAAAATACTTCTCATAACTTTGAAACAAGGTAAAACAAAGATATTTTCTATAACTTCATGAAAATAGAGTAAAATGAAGTTACTTATCATGCTTCCAAAGATCGCTTTGCTTTTCTTTCCAAAACTCATATCATAAATCACAAAATCACAATCTTTGGGGATCTTTCAAGCTAAAATGTAAGGTTTTCGGAACAGAAGATTTTTGAGCGAGCAAAGGTGGGTGTTTTTTAAAAAGTAGATATTTAAAAATATCGTGATTATTTCTAAGAACAGCAACGCTTAGTTGGTGTAAACTTTCAAATCACTATCTAGCTTTCTTTTTATGAAAAATGAAAATAAGTATTGTTTAATGGGAGTTGTCATTTCAACATTTAATGAAAGAAGTTCTATTTAAGAGAAAAAGATAGTAAGTCCATGCTTTAGTGCTTATTGTAGCCGGCTTGCATTAAATGTTGGTGCTTTTATAAAAGATTAAAATATGTAAAATAGAACTTTAAAATCTTTAATGCCTATAAGACAAGTCAGACATTAATACCTTTATTAAATAGAAATTAATTAATAAAAGCCACAACTTTCGATGTAAGAAAGACAATACATTTAATTATCAAGAAATTATTAATTAACATATTGCAAAAAATATTCATTATTTCAAAATACTCAATTATTTTTCTTTCTTTTTAAATTACTACTATTATTTATTTGTAATCTACCTATAGCAAAAGCCTAAGGATAACAGTAGTAGATTTCCTTATAGGGCAAAAGCAGAAAATAAATGGTGTTTATACAGGGGCTAGGGTGTAAGGTTTGTAGGTCCCTTCCCAGAATGCCACATGGCACAATCTCAGTCATCCATTTGAATTAGGTTTTTCTTTAGTAGATTTTTCTAACACAAGTTTCATTAGGGCTGCAAGTGAGCCAAGCTATTTATAACCTACCTGAGCTTGGCTCGGTTTAGGCTCGGCTCAGCTCGAACTCGATTACTAAATAAGCCAAGCTTGACCTTTGGTTTAGGCTCGCGAGCCGGCTAGCGAATAAGCTCGTTTAAAGCTGATAATAGGCTCACGAGCCAAGCTTGATAACGAGCTTGATAACAGGATGACGAGCTCACTATATATTTATAATGTTATTTTATATATATTATATTTAATATTATATGTAATTTAATATATTATACTATATTATATTTTTAAATATTATAAAAGAATATATTTTAATAAAATATAAAATGAATCCAAGTATTAAATGGTTGAAACTTCAAATTTAGTTTAATGAAAGTTCTCGACGTCGGCAGCTAAAAAAAAGTAAAAAGCTTTTTCAAAATAATTTCAAAAGCTAAAGTTAAAAAAGAAAAAAGGACAACATAAGTCAATAAGTCATAACAGGTTAAATACAAACCTAAGGACTATGGTGCTAGCTAAATCCCAACTTCCCCAATCACAGACTCATAAGTCATAATCAACTTTCACTGAAAAAACCCATGTTCCCACTTCCCATGCACTTAAAACAAAAACCCTAGTTCCTAAATCAAAATGGTCTCACTAGTCATCAGCTCACCATTCTATTAGCATACAATTATCATGATCTACATATCGCCAACTCCTTGCTCGTCCAAGCGTCCCTTCAAGCTGCTGGCCATTGTTATTCATTTACCCTGTCCATAACTCCTCATCTAGTTGCCAACTTTCAAATGTGAAGTTTACTTTTTTAGTTCTCTACTTGGATTTTTAGTGGAGAAGATTTTGTGGGTTTTTTTTTTTTATACATCTTTGTGTTACAATGGAAAGTTGTTTTTTTTTTCACATTTTTATGTCCTAGTCCTATTAGCCATCAATGTTCAAGTATACTTGCACTGCAGGGTCATGAGTAGATCACATAAGGACTTATGCATTGCATTTTGTTTTGAATTCAATTTCAAAGTGTTGGCATTTTTAGCTTTTTTCTATGCATTTCATTTCGTTTTGAATATATATACGTACCAAATACGTTATGAAAATTTATTAATCATATAAAAATAAATAAATAAAAAAACAAATTTTTAATATCTTTTCTATGCATTTTTTTATAAATTAAAAATAAAAATTCATATACAAACAAAATGTAGTCTACTTGTTAATATCTAGTTTTAAATTGTTTACTACGAACAAAAGCGTTAAGTTGTATATCCTTGTTATGACATTTCTTAATGCATATCACATCTCTTTAATTTATCCCTTACCAATATCTATACGTTTAACTAAATACCGGCCAGTATTAATGTCTCATTTTCCAACGCGGCTTATGAACAGCCAATGGCACTTGAGTATATAAATTTGTATTCAATGTAAATTTTAATCTTCAAATCAAGCATTCGTGTTCATATCAGTATGTGCTAATTTATGGAATCAAAAACTAATATATGCATATATATAATATATATAGAGAGAGAGAGAGAGGAAGTAGAGCCCAAATCATTTTTCAATGCAATTTCTTAAGTCATTTTCATCTTCTTTATCTTACTGTAGTTTGATCAAGGCTTAGATTGTCTATGGAAACATTAAGTTTAAGCCATAAAATAATATGCTATAGAGGCATACAAATGCATGTAGTTTAAAATTTAGGTAATGAAGTACATGAAATTTTAAATTTTCTAATCTAGTACTCCTATTTTGAGATAAGGTTTGATTTACTACCTCTGTTAACAAATGCTAGTTGAGCATGGTTCAAGATTTTTTGTAATCTTCGTAAGACCAAAATTGGGCAAAAATTTGAACACAAAGCAATCTCTCTTCTAAAATAGTACTTATTTTTATATGTCTGATAAGGAAACTTCTAAATTTGATCCCTCTTCTAAACTTAACTAATGACTCCTAAAATTTTAGTGATTGTGAAGTGGCAAAACAGGAAGTTTAAGAAGAAGAAAGACATAAGAATTTCCAAAATTATACACTTGAAGAAATATTCAATTTCTTTTGCTTATAGTTAATTTAGACCAAATTCCCTTGTTCTTTAATATAGGGATGATGCTGATACTTAAGTGATGTTCTTCCTAAGTGTTGAACAACGACTATAAGAGCTAACACTATGAGAACTTGGAAATTCATATGTTCTTTTTATTCTAATAGATATAGGATAAAGTTGAGTATCTTATAATCTTTGCCATTATTTGAGTTTGAAATTACATATATCGGTAGATAAAAGAAAATAATTCCAGCAATATTATTGATGAAGTATTTAAAGAGAACTAATATAATTTATTAGTTTTTCAAATGATAAATTTTTGTGCCATGTTTATACTTTCAAGTTGAATGATATATTACTATATTCATTTTGCTAGAAGATTTCAAGTGATGCAGGAGTATCTTATGGAGCATCCAATGCTCACATTCTTCACCATTATACAATAAACCTTGACCTCGACCATAAGGCAATATGCAACTAATGTGGGATGTAATTTTCAATGATACAAGATGGAAGTATATTCTTGATGAAACACTTAGATTTTTGTGATAGGTAGAGTAGAGATAAATAATACTAAATTACATAGAGCCTAAGTGGCTCACTAGTAAAGATATGTAATTGTAATTTTATTATAAAAAGTTCTTAGGTATGTAAAGCTTTTTTATGTTCAACTTGAGATATTGCTTTATTATAATGCTTTATTATATTATTTATAATTCATTTTATTTTATGCGAATCTAATTCATTCATTCTTTTGTCTAAATTTTCAATGTATCGTCAGATCATTCTTTATCATCCTTCGAGATCTTCTATGAAAATATGAGTGAAGCTGAAGTTGCTAACAATAATGGTAAAGAGTCTGAAGAAAATAAAGATAGTAAAGAAGATGCAAATAATAAGGAGCTTTTTCAAAAGAAAAAATGGAAGAGAACATCCAAAGTATGGCTAGAATTCAAAGAAATCCAGCTTCTAGATGGCACCTTGAAGGCTAAATGTACTCATTGTAATACAAGGCTATCTATGAAGGAAGGTACAACTACTTATTTCACTTGACACTTGAATAGTTGTAGTAGAAGAATGGTGAACTTAAGAGGCCAACAACACCTTACATTCCAACCTACTAAAGAAAATGAAGCCTCTTCTTTAGCAAACTTCAAATAGATCGAGCGAAAAAGAGCGAATCCATTGCTACATTTGTTCTAGTACATGAGCATCCTTCAATAGAGTGCAAGACACATTTAATATGATGACGAAGATTGCATCGCCTCAATTTACAAAGATTTCTCGCACAATGGTTAAGAACGATTGTTGTCCACTTTATGAAAGAGAGAGGAAGAAGTTGAAGGAAACATTGAAGGAAGTGAACAAAATTAGCTTGACTACAGATTTATGGAATTCGAAACATACCATTTCTTACATGGTCCTCACCAGCCACTTTGTGGATGAAAGTTGGAGCTCGCAGAATAGGGTGCTTAACTTTGTTCACTTGCCTCCTCCACATTTTGGGTATGACATTGCTACTTCCATTTTTCAATGTTTGAATGATTGGGGTATTGAAGACAAGGTGTATTCCATAGCTGTTGATAATGCAATGAATAATGGTGTAGCAATTAGGACATTGACTCAGTGTTTTGAAAGGAATAACAAATTGCTTCTTGGAGGCAAGTTGTTACATGTTCGCTGCTGTGTACACATATTGATTCTTTGTGTCCAAGATGGATTACAAGAGATTAAATATATTATTGAAGATGTTCGTGAAATTATCGAGTATGTTAACGGGTCAGAAGCTAGATTAAAAGCTTTTGGTTAGATCGTGAAACAATTGCATATGAGTGAACAAAAGCTTATACTTGATTGCCCAACACATTGGAATTCAACCTACGATATGTTAGTGACTACAATAAAACTGAAGGATACATTTCCAAGATTTGCTGAGATTGAGGTAGGTTATCATTCTACACTTACAAAAAATGATTAGAAAAAACCAGCTGAGATTTGCAAACTTTCACAAGTTTTCAATTCAGCCACCAAAGTCATTTTCTAGAAGTGATTATCTGACTTCCAATTTGTATGTGTAGATGTACAAATTTGATTACAAAGGGCCTTGAGCTTAATTCTTATTTGGACTTAACTCTTTGGGCTAATGTGACAGGGCTTAAAGAGTTGGGCCCAATTCAATTGGGATGATCATGGGAGAATTCGCATGGAAGGCTTGGAGTGGGGCCCGTTGGAATTGGCCTGCCTAGTTCCAACCTTTCTCAAATTGGCTCACACACATTACAATGAAGGCCTTATGGGCCTGGGTCCATAAGGGAGCCCACATCCATATCCATAATGAGAGGGACTCATCCTAGCCGTCGGTCGTCTGTCTCATCTGACGGACGACATCGACAGCTAGATTCTCTATAAATACCTTAGTCCTTACCTCATTTGGACAGGGGGAAATCTTGGACAAACACCGTTGTACTGTCGGATTTCCATCTTAGTGAATCGATTACTCGACTCACTCAAGAACGCATACGATATTCGTAGTACTTAGTGAGGTTGATGCTCAATAGCTCCCTCGCCTGTCACACGTGTGTTAGATCCTATTGAGATTGCCTGCTCCTCCTCCCTACACGATTCTCTCTTGATCATCCTATCACGTGTTATTTCCCTAGGTCATGTGTAGCGCGATAGTCACGCGACACGCACGTGATCGTTGCATCCGGATTCATACCCACACAGTATGTAAATGAGATTTTTTTGGTAAAGCGTTTGTTGATTTCTAAGGAGAATGAAGAAAGAGACTATATTTGAGCAATGGTTGAAAGAATGAAAGGAAAATTTGATAAGTACTGGAATGAATGTAATTTGCTGATGGTAGTAGCAACTATTTTAGATCTAAGATTTAAGATAAAGTATGTGGAGTTTTGCTATTCTATGATTTATCCAGATGTAGAAGCAAAAGATAATATTAAGAAGGTGCAAGACTCTTTGAAAGAAATGTTTGAGTTATACACTGAGAATTTTGGAGAGTACACCATAGAAAGCATTCATGAACTTAGATCTTCAGGAGGTTTCTTGTGTAATGAGGAGAATGATGCTCTTCAGAATTCAAGCATGGAAATGTATTGCAAATTTGTGATTTCAATTCAAATTAGTCAGCCAACAAAAAGTGAATTAGATATCTACCTAGAAGATAATGTTATCATTGGTGACATGAATCGTCCATTTGATGTGTTAGACTGGTGGAAATCAAGCCAATCGAAATATAATGTTTTGCCAAAAATGGCTCAAGATATTCTTGCTGTTCCCATTTTAACAGTTCCATCGGAGGCTACTTTTAGTGCTGGAGGTCATATTATCGATCATTTTCGTGCTTCATTGTCTCCAGAAACTATTCAAATTTTGGTTTGTGGAGGAGCTTAGATGCGCAAGCTTCATAACATCAAGAAAAAGCCAAAAAAGTTAAGTGTTAACACGTGTTATTATTTCTTGCATGGTTAATTGAAATTATATGCACTTCTTTTTTTTCAATACTTTAATTAAAATACCAACTTTTATATATAGGTAGACAATGATACAACAATGGAGGTTAATTTGGAGGACTATTTGAAGAAAGGTATGTGTTTTAGAAATATTATCAAGCCAACCATTTAACGATGCTAATTACTTTTTGGTTCACTTGGGACTGATTTTCAAATGATGTAGATGGTAGTTTCAAATATTCGATATTTTTTTTTTCACTTTGGACTAATGCAAGCTCTTTGGGTACAATCAAATCTAGTTTTCATTGATTTGTTTTAAGTTTATGTTAGTTTATGTTGCTCATTCAGTCATTTGTTTTGATTATGTTACATTATCAACTCAAGATAATACATATTATCTTAACCTGTTTCCATGATAAAATTCCTCTTTGATAACTTCATGCTCATGGGATTTTCTACAAGTATTATGAACTACTCAAAGTTTGCAATTTATCCACTGTTTGGCATAAAGAAGGCCTTGTGGTGCTCTAAGTTTTGTAAGCATAGTAACTGATGGTGCAATTATATCTATAAGGGTTGTTTGGAATTTCAAATAAAGTCCTTATGATCTAGATAATTGTGTGTTTGTTAATCCTCTGTGATGTTAGATAAAAGAAATCAATGTACTTCTCTCATGAATGTTTTTTTTTTAATTCTTGACAAGCTATTCCCATAAATTCAATCATTCTTGCTACTTGAAAATGTGAATTGTGGCTTGAAAATGTTTCTTTTTTTTTTTTATGACTTCGTTTCTTGCTTCTTCAAAATGTTTTACAGGATGTTAAGTCAAGATGGTGTAGCAATGGAGGCGACTTATGGTTGGAAAGCATAGTGAAAGGGACAAATTTTTGTTACTTTATTATTTACAAGTTTAAATAGACTATCAACAAAGGGGAGGCTTATGTTTTGTATGGTCAATGCACCTTAACACTTGGGTTTTGTTAATTGCTAGCACATTTGTTGCTTGGACTTGGATTAGCATGGTATTAACTGTTAATCTTATGTTTTATGTGGTCTATGCCCATTGGCACTAGGGTTTTGTGTATAGTTCTACTTAACCATGCAAAGATGCCTTGAAGATTGGCTAAAGATTTCCTACAAATAATGTGTGAAAAATGACAAAATTGCATCTAATAGGGAAGAAAACCTACCATTCTTTTGGAGGTTAGTGTATTTCTAAGGGATATGTTGTTTGGTTATGCATACAACATTATCAACTAGATTATTTCTTTTTTTTTACTCTTTGTTTCTTTATAAATAAATTATCATATTTACCTAAAAAAATATATTATACTGTGATATTATTGATTTTATAATATTTTATTATTATCCCAATAAATTTAGTGAGATTGGATGATAAGGTACCAACATAAACGAGCTTTAAATGAGCTTAAGCTTGAGTTATTTAACGAGCTCGAGCTCAAGCTTGTTTAAGGCTCGTTTAAGCTAAATGAGCTCAATCTAGACTCATTTAGCAAAATGAGCTTGAGCTCGAGCTTGGGCCTTTTCGGGCTCGTTTAATAACTTAACAAGCCTAAACGAGCCAAGCTTGAGCTTACACTTTCTTATTGAGCTTAGGCTAGGGCCTACCATTTTAAAGCTCGGTAAAAGCCATGAGCCGAGCCTAAGCTTTTAAAAGATCGGCTGGGCTCGGTCCGGCTCATTTGCAGCCCTAAGTTTCATTAGTTGTCCATCTTTAAATTCTATTTTACCTAAACCTACTAATTAATTCTATTCATCCTCTTGTTTTAATTTCTCAATTATTTTTCAGTTACTTATTTAATTTTTACTTGATTATAGGTGGTATTTGGATCATTTCATCTTCACTATTACCTGTTTCTCCTTTTCCTTCTATTTTTAGAGGCTTATTTCCTATAACATTCCAAATTGATCTATTTTGAACTTTAAAAAAAATTCTTCCTACACTTACAATATGGGTAGTTACCATCATTTAGAAGTGATGGTCTATTTATAGCTTGCTTCTCTAGAAACCTTAGTATATTAGATGTCATGATCTTTACTCTATTAAGTAATTAAGCATCGAAAAGATAGAGATTGTCTCTGATACCAAATGAAAATGTGAAAATGCACTATAAAATACTCGAATTTTTTTTTTTTTTTTGGAGAGGGGGAGATGATATGAGTATTTTCCCTAAAAATTTCAAAAAATTAATTTTAATGCAGCATATCCAAATTAACTTTAAAAGCAGAGGATAATGCACGGTTGATTATAATATGAAATATGAAAGAGATAGGGATAGAAAATTTAAACCTAGATTTAATATAGAGTTCGATCTACTTCGTACTCTCCATAATTCACCAATACCTCCAATTGAGGACTTCACCACACTTTATTAATCACTAAATAATCACACTCAAGATGAGTAATACATGACTGTTACAAAACACTTAGAAAATAAAAGATTTCCTTTCTCTCTCTAGATGCTCTTGTCTAGATTACAAGTATATGAGCAAAGCACTAGAATGAATTTCTCTCTCTTGCAAATTTTTCAAAATAAAGAACAAGAGAATAAGAAAATTAAAGATTTGTTCTTTCACAAATAAAAGCCCTTTATTACTTTTTCACACTTCACTGTTTTATCTTTTATCTTTTTTTTTTCCAATGATAGAATATATACAAATATATATAGCCTTCAAAAATTTAAATATCTGTTAGAGATAACATCTTTGAGTCACCAAGCATTAAATGCGCTTTAGCGACTCTTTTTTACGACATTGGTTCATTCATTTAAACTATCATGCTATAATACTTGTCGCGCCTTAATTTTACCCTTGACTAAGTCATTGCTCAGGTGGGCTCCCTCGAGTCTTAAATTTAAACTTGTCATACCTTAGAGCATGTCACGCTTAAACTTGCCATACCTTAGACTTGACCCTTAACCGAAGCTGTGCTTCTTTGATCTTGTTGAGTCTTAGATTTTAAACTCATTGTGCCTTGAAAAATGGACTTGTCAAGCCCTTGAGAAACTTTGGGACCAAGGTTATGCATTTTTTGAACTTGTCATGTGTTAGACTTGAGCTTGTTGCACTCTAACTAATGTGACCCTCGACTACTGACTCCACATTTTTTGGGCTTGTTGAGCTTAGTCTTAAGTTTGTCGTGCATTAGTGAATGTAGCAGTCAAGCTCTTGGCTTGATCCTTGATCAGGGTTGTTCATTACTGATTTGTTCTTGCTAAAACCCTATAGAAACTTCATAGAAATGCACAACGTGCTCATATATTCTCGCACATTATCCATCATATGTTTGATTAATTAAGTGCATTTTATCATAATTGAAGTGTTAATTATATATTATATTATCTTATCAAAATCCATATTGAACATATAAGTTCAACAATAGCAACAAAGGATACCATATGTTTAATGTCATCGGATCCTCCTCTATATAAATGAGCATAATTAATCTCTAAATGTGAGACTACCATGTAGAATAATATAGTTAATGATACAATATGAAATATAGAGAGGATAGTGATAAGTGAAAATAGAATCATCACTATCTTAGAATAGAGTGATGATATCTATAAGCCTTTTTGTAGGGATGAAAGTAACTCTATAGGTCTTTATTGGTGGTGAAGAGAAGATCCATAGTAGTTTCTATAGTTTTAGGACAGGTTTAAACCAAATTTAATGTGTAATAGGAAATCTAAAACCTTTAATTTTACATATGATTTATTACTTTAGATAAGTTTTGGTCATTTTTGGGTGGATTAATGTCTAAACTCGTCTGTTTTAAAATGAGTTCATTAAAATTATTTTGAATTCGTCCCTTAAGAGTTAAGATAACATATGAACTTGTCTCTTTAAGTGACGAGATTATTATAGTTATACTAAAGAAGACACTAGTTCATTACAATTCAAACTCATCTTTTCAAAAGACTAGTTCAAATTACCTATTTTTTAGATTATTTTTATCCTAATGACCTTTTTTTAATAATTTTATTGTAATATTATTATATTTTCCTTATAAGGGACGTTTCTTTGTCATAGTTCTATAATAGTTACATTATTAATGGTGTTACTATGATTGGGTAGCAATATAAACCATTAAATGGCAGGATTATAAAATTTTCCTTAATGAAAGTAGTTTGTTAAGAGAATCATATGGCCTTTATAAAAATTCTTACTAGTACAAAGGCAAGCCAACTAAGAGCATAGATTTAGCTTCAAATTACAAGTTATTTATATTGGATATTGAATATGCATAAGTCAACATATTATTCCCCTAGTTTTTAAAATATGGGGACAAGTCTTACCAAAGAAATTGTTAGTGTGTTTGAACTTTATTAATGTACCAACAGCTCACTTTTGGTCCATCAAAAGATTACGAGCAAAATGAGTATGGATTTGAAAATGGTTAAAGCCCAAACAACAATATGGGCCAACCACGAACATTCCATAATTTCTTCAGACCAAAATCAAATCGGTCCATTATTGGCTGTAATTTGAAAAAAAAAAAAAAAAAAGAACTTCTATGGAAATGTAAACGGATAAACCCAAGTACCATTGGTTGGCCTCTTATCACAAAAACCTTCAAGTAGCATTGTTTCATCCTCGTGGTCATATCACAAAAAGGACATCATGAAATTTGCAATTCGGAGGATGATTTTGATTATTTGTTGTGCCCCTTTCAGTAATTTATTCTAACCGAGAATGTGGGCCGCCAGGACCACCCAATATTCAAAATATTACTTATATCTTTACAAAAATACGTACAACGTTTTTTTTTTTTTCCAACGTAAATACTAAATTAATCATCCGCGTAAATTCGTAGTGGTACTAAATTTTCAGTTAGCTTATTCATCATCTAATTGAAGGGTGTTTATGACATTGTTAATATTTAATAAGTCAATAAACATGTCTGATTGACTAGTAAATCTCCTTAAAAAAGAATTACAATTGTATACTAATATAAAATACCAGCTTCATACCACAATAGGGTGAAATAAAATAAGGTTTATCGTTTTAGGATTTCATACATGAACGTAACGTAATGGCTGTGTTCGAAGAGAATGAAAGAAGATATATAGGGTTTCATGTTTCAACATTCGACTATTTAGTATTTATATATATATTTAAATAATTTATATAAGTATATTATAAATTATATATATATATAAATAAGGATCAATTAACCAAAACTATCGGTTTTTGGTTTTATATACCAGTTAACAACTTTAAAGGGCGTAATAAAGTATTTAAACAAATTTCAATATATTTTTAAATTTCAATAGTTTTTAGGAAATAGTGCTGTAATTTATGAAATCAATTATTATACTAAGTTATGGCCTTAATGATCAAAATTTCTTTTTTTTTTTGTCCTAATTATAATCTACTACAACTTTTTGAAGGAGGGTTGATCAACGTGAGACCAGTATTTATGAAACTCAACTAGAAGAGTCTTGACAAATTCAATTGTTTGTAGAGCCAAATTACTAAAAGGAAGAGGCCCTCCAAAATATGTATTGAAAGGATAGGCAGTCCAAATCATGCTTATATTAAATTTTATAGTGGGGGTAAATGCAGCAATAATTTTATCAAAACCTGAAAGCAAGCGCATGTGCAAATGTGAAAGGACGAGGAACAAACCGAGTAGCTATAGGGATGCAGTTTGTAGTAGAATAGGTGCATGAGCAGATGGAAAAAGGACGAGGAACAAACAGCAACGGTCGGAGCAATGAAAAGGAAACACTATTACTAAATACTATAGTAGCTATGACCGCTATGCTCTAGACAGCTATTACTCTCTTCTTTTCCTTTGTCCCACCAAAACAGCCACTGTGGCTGTGGCCTGGTGTGTCCCTTGAGGAGAGAGAGAGATTATGTTCTTCTCCATGGTTGGGACAGGCTCCCCTCTATTTCCTATCTGTCCCCCACTCTAAAGGAGACTAAAGCCTAACATCTTGCTTTGAGGGCAATAATAATATGTGTGATTTACGATATAAACACGTCATATTAAGATAATATGTTAGATATTTGTTGGTCCTTTGAGATTAATCTACTATTAACAATTTACCATAAATATTTATATGATTTATTATTACTATGTACCTATACACGTGATGTGTGATATCTAATAAATCTTACGTACTTTATTATTAAAATAAAAACGTATAAATAATTTTATTGTTTTATATTGATAATGCCATGTACAACTAAAATTGGTATAAGAAAATTCAAAATGATTGGTTACTAAAAGTATAGTATTTTGGTAAGTGCATATTAATGCATTTTCTATATGTTAAAATTGTTTCAATTAGAAAGATAGCATTGTATTTTAATAGCAGGTCTAGTTCACTGCAATAGAAAGATGTTGAAAAAGAACTGTAATTCCTTGTTTTATTGTTAAGGGTATTTTTGGAGCAAAAATACTTTTTTGTATTAAAATAGCCATTCTTTCGATAAAAAATGAATGGGATTCCTTATCTATCTGTTTATATAGAATAAACATTTTTTGATAGATTTTTTTTGTTAATCAAACGAAAAAATAGATATTTCATGATAATAAAGATAGAATACTAATTTCATTACATTAAATCTAAAATACTATAATGCATTGTATCGGCAAACTAAATAGCTAATTGAGAGGAAACTACTATTATTGATGGTGTTTCTCAACTAAACGTTCAAACCTAAGGTCGAGCTATGAACTCCTTGTACAAGAAGATGAAATAGGTCAACATCAAGAGGAGAGAGATTGCCCTCCACTAACTTCCTTTCCCACGAGATTTGTAATTATCCCTTATCCTGTAAAGGATAAGAATAAGGAACATATTCTGCTCAGCAAAGGGTTCACCTCCTTCCTATACATACTCCAAGATATACGAGATGAAATTAACAAGTAATTCATATATGAACGAATTTAACGAGACCTGTCAAGACCCTCTAAAGCTTTTATAGCTACGATTATATTTTCAATCACCCTCTCAAATACTAGAGAGTCTCTTGATTCAGGTCCAAGCTCTTCTAACAAGAATATATTACACCAACAATTATCAATATGAATTTCATAAAAATATAATTGCCAAGAAGTGACTTTTTGCGTATTCAGGTCAAGAGAATGTAAGAATTAATAAAAGAATAAGTACAAAAGTACGCATCGGATTTAATATATTAATAGAATACCCAATCAATGAAAAATCAACAAATTAAGAATTATGATCTATAATTCATCTCATAATTAATAAAAATAATATACAAACGTATATTTCCTCGTATAGTAAGAAGCTTGTAAACCATGAACTATTATATTGAAGTAGTCCCAATAGTTGTTAATTAAAAATAAATAGCAATAGCAATTTATTCATCATCAGATGATCCACAAACTTCTTTTGAGTTTGTTATAAATTAATTATTATAATTAATAATTACTATGTACAACAATTTATTATTTATTTGTTTTTATTTTCTTACAATATTGATAAATACAAACAAGTTTTATATTTATATTTCTAGTTATCATCATTAATTAACATAAAACTAGCAACTAGTTATTTATCCATCATCGTGATATTCGTCGATAATTGTTAATGGCAATATGATTTTATTAGTTATTGCATAGTAATTAATTAGTCTTAGATGACGGAAATTAATTATTTTTATTTATTAATCATTAGTTATTATTGTTAATATTAAAAATTTATATTTGTATAATCGTACTATATTGATAATTGTAAAAAAGGTAAACTGCAATTTTGTGTTTCAATATATATCTAGGATAAAAGATTTAAAATAATATATATATATATATCTCAAGCAAGAGAAAAAACAATTTTCTTTAGAATGAGAGATCCCCTTTTTATTACAAATAAGGCATCGAGGAAATAGTTAATTTTTGAAATTATCTATTTTCGATCATGAAACTGAGGTTTGTCTAATCAGTGATTTTTTTATTAATGGTGGACGAGGCAACATCCTGTTTACTCGCGTTACATAGCTTTGGGGCTAGTCCCATGTGGAAGTCTTTGTTTACTAGGTGTGTAAAAAACTAATGAAACTGAAAAATTGAACTGAAATCATAAAATCAATCTGAAAATTATGGTTAAAACCGATCTATTGATTAGGTTTAAGATTACGATTTTTATGTTTTTTTTTTTTCGGTTTTGGTTGCGGTTTATGTAATAGGGTTTTAAAAATATAAATATAAATATATTTATTTAGGCTTCATTCGTGGGCTAGGCGGCAGGGCCAAGCGAGTCCAGTTTAATCATTGGGATGACTTTGGGAGATTTGGCTTGGTGGGCTCAGAACAGAGATCATTGAATCATCTACAACATCTAACCTTTCTCAGATAAGCTCATGCACATAGGAGATGACTATTGGCCTTGGCTCATGAGGAGCTTATTCAAGATAACTATGAATTGAGCTTACTCATCAATCACTAAGGTGATTTGACAGTCGTCATCCATGTCAAGTGCCTATAAATACTCAGTCACTCTTCCTCATTTCCAACTTTGGAGAGAGAAGACAAACAACATTCTATAGAATAGGCTCTATTCAAGACGATCAAATAAGGCAACTCAAGTGATTTCTACTTCAACTGTTCAAGTACTGTAAAGTTGACACACGAGATCTATTTAAAGCTCCCTATCTGTCACTTGTGCATTTGAGACACTGAAAACTATCTGTTCCTCCTCCCTTGTCATTCTCTCTAAGTCATCTCGTCATCAAGTGTCATTTCCTCACCAGTATTCTAAAGTCACATATCAGACGAGATCCATGCAAAACGTGCGTGACTACTACCAGTAAATACTTATATCTAGAATGGTTAACCGTTTCAATATTTATAAACATATTATATATATATATATATATTTTACGTATACATATAATTATTTTTTAAAAATACATATACATATAATACATATGTTAATGTTCCTTGGATTTTGATAAAAGTATTATGTTCTGTTCTATGTTTGATGGAGTTAATGTGGTAATTGATTTGATTTGATTTTATCGATGATGATAGATCTAAAGACTTGCTTTTTCCCTCTTCCTTAATTTGATTTTCATTTTTTTTTTTCCAGCTCTTGTAAGATATATATAAAATAATTTAAAGAAAAACTCTATGATAAACGTTAAAAAATAATGTTTGTTGAAACTATTATGTTAAATGGTTAAAAATAAAAAAATAACCTAAAAAAAAAGATTAACCGTGAAGGCAGTTAACTATTGATAATGGACTGGTTAAGGATTAGGATATTAAAAAAATAGATCATTATGGTTAGGTTAAAAAAATAGGATCACGGACTGATTAATCGAACTGTGAGCATCCTTAGTGTTAACTAATAGAAAATCATATAAACACAAAGGTACGAATGGAACGATAGAGGATTGGAGAAGAAAAATAAGGAGACTTGATGTGAAAGGCCTCAATACGAGGAGAAAGAAATCACAGGTGAAAGGGGAATTAATAGCAATTTAACAATAATCATATCATTATAACAAAATTGGTATTTAGAGACAAAATTTCTATCACTGAACATAAATTTCTACTACAAAAATTATCATTGTTGGTTTATTTGTTGATTTATGAATTATATTAGCAGTTTTTTATCATATAATTTATATCTAAAGGATAGCTTTCTTATAGTATAAAGAGTGTAAAAGTGTGGTGCTCAAACCTGTGATGAAGTAATGTTTTCTTGCTTATGGGTATTGGATTGATACCACTTGATTACTTGATGCTATTGAATTAAAGACATAAGTCATCTCTCTTAAAGGACTTGATGAAAAAATCTATCCCAAATTCACATTAAATGCTAAAGTAATCTCATAATGGACATAATCACAAAATTCTGTTGTCACCAGTTGCCAACTAAATTAAATTTGCTATAAACCCCAAGCACATATTGATAAGTCACATTTTAAGTCGGACCAAGCCAATAAAACTAAACTTTAAAATTGGAAATACACTGAATAAGGAATGGAAAAACACATTTCGACGGTCAACTACAATTTAGTGATGGTCATCCATCCTTACTGGAATCAATTGATTTTACCTACTTCTTCTACTGAAATTACATTGGATTACAATTTTGCAAGGCTTTTCTAGCTCCAACTCTGGATCAAAGTGGTAAAAAATATAAGTAAATACTCTACAATCGTGATGATAGATAATTGTTTGTATGGATAGAGCTACAAAAATCCAGCCACAAATTGCTTGATACGGTATGCAGTGCTTTAGCACTTTTAGTTTGGCAATTATATTATGTGTTTTTCATGTATTAATGTTTGTTGTCTCGAAATTGATGTTTCAATTATATCTTCACCGATTATAATATGACACGTTAAAAAATTATATAACTTAATAAATAATATTGCTCATTAAAACTATGATGTTTTTAATTACAATTGACTGAAATAGCATTGAAATAGCAAATCGAAACAGCAAATATCAATCCATTTTTCATATACCATAAGTCATAGAATATGTGATTGGATTTATAATTATATTTTCCGCACTTGTATTTTTCATTGATGATTAGAGTGAAGCTAGTCACTCGATTTTAGATTGTTGATCCGTTCATTCCCTTCGCTCTTGCTTTCTACTCTCTTTTCTTTCTTTTTCGAAATTTAGTATACCGATTCATTGGAATATCACCTAGCCATGTTTGGTATATGGTAAAATGGCAAGAATAAAACACTGAATAGGATTTTTGCAAATCAAGTGAAGTATTATGTAAAAGGAAAATAATAATAAAACTTAATTATTACCTTACAAAAAACTATAATTAATTATTACAAAATTTTCTAATAATTTTTTATTTATTGTTAAGCGATCTTACAATCACATCACCCTGAGTAATGCTCTTTTGAAGACAATACGTCCAACTAAATGTTAAATCAACCTCATGTTCTCGTTGCTATAGATATTCTTAAATCGAAATAATATTTAATCAATGAGCGTCCAATCCGTATTATTGCTTATCATGAGGTCTTTATAGCCATATTCTTCTCACTTATAACAAGATAATGTTTACAGATAGATAATTTCTCCCTTAGTTCGTTTGTCCATATAATAAGTGATAAGATGATAGAAGAAGCCAAATCGAATTGCTGTTACCAAACAAGATATATACAATCCGCATCTAATCCATCCCAATTCATGTCATTAATTTATTGATATATTATTCATCAAAGCTTATGTTACGTTATTATTATAAAATATTGTCAAAGAGAATTAGGTTTCATCAATGGAAACATCTAACAATCAATATTTAACCATCATTATTAATATAGTGAACATTATATTAAGTATTTCAGTAATATGATCATGATTGGGTATGAATCTATATCATTAAATAACTAAGATGACTAATTTCCATTAAAAAATTAGATCATAAAATTTCTACATTTAAATTTATCTTTATAAAAACTATAGATTAATCATCTCTCCCGCTATAGCTTCATTTGTTTGACAAGGCTTTGAATTGTTGATGCTTGTCATGAAGCGACGCATGTCATCTCAACTTGTGGCTGCAGGGAATACAACTCTGAGTTGTTTTCGTGGAACACTATAGATATAAGGGTTTGGTTGATGTAGTCAAGTATTTATGGCATATGTTTTGCATTCAATACAACATAAAAAAAAAAAAAAAAGAAAAGAAAAGAAGAGTGAAGAAGTCTCAAAGCATCAACCACACTATTTTTAAAGAGAAATGACTTGTTCTTTCTTTGAAATTTATTTTACTTTACATAAGCAAAGATTCTTGAATATGCTACCACTTTTCTAATGTTTGAATTCTGCAATAAAAGAGAAGTCATCTTAATGAATTTCTCTATAAACACAGCTTTTAGGTTTAAACCCATGGAGAACTTGTTCAAGCGAGTGAATATAAAGTAGATGATATGATCCAACTATTATTATTCCTAATCTACTATATCAAATCTTCGCATATTGTCCCATGTTTATGAGGTTGATTTCTTTGGTCTTATCACTGTCTCAAAAAGTCATATCTAAATTATTGCTGGACTTTTAACCAAAAATTATGCAACAATTTAATTCTCTGCAAACACCAACATCTCTCACATCAAGAAAACTACAAAATAACCTACTTGACTTTATTACAGATTCCATGATGATTGAGAGCTTTAGTGCTTTATAATTTTTTTAAGTGAGCTTTACTTAGCAATCACACTGTGTATAACACCGCCCATCATCATAGCCCTATATATATCTAGCTAATAGGTATAGCTAGACAAATAAATTGATGTTCTTGGCCTACTCTTGTATATGGTTCTTTTGAATAATATACGTATATTCTTTACTATACATTTGCTGCCAGTTGTTGTATTAATGTCAGATTCATGCTGTCACCTCCATTACACAGAAATTCGATCTACCCGTGATCATAGTACCACTAAGAAACGCTGTTTGTCGAAAAAACCAAATGCAAACATTTCACCTATATTTTACGGTAGGATAACATATAGAGTAATAGAACAAAAAAAGGCATGTCTTAGGATGATAGATCACCTATTTACGATACTCCATAATATATAAAGTAAATATCGTGAGTAGTATACTTAAATTTTGATAAAACAAATAATTAATATATTACTTTTGAATATGATTAATTTAGTATTTAAAATTATTTTTTGTATATAATAATTAATATCATGAAGGTACTATTTGCTACATGTAAAAGTTTTTTTCGATTTCAAATTGATAAAATTTAAAATTCATGTACTAAATTGATCAATTTCAAAACTTAAATACCTAATAATATGTTTTGTCAAAATTCAAGTATAATTCACCTTATTAACTCTAATATGCACACCTTTTCATGCTCATATATTATTTATGATAGACAATAAGACATATTTTGTAAACCTCGAAGATTTTCATACAAATAGAAATAGATAGAAATATAAAAATATAATATTAATATAGGACTCAACCAAGACTTTAGAATAAAATCACAAGTAGTAATGAGCCTATATATAATTTCAAACCCTAAAACAAAGTTTTCTATATAGTATTAAATACCACTAATAAGATTTCATAGTAGGTATCGAAAACCGAAGATATAAGTATGACTTGATTAAGATATTAAATGCGATAAAGAGTAAATAACCAATTAAGCTAATAGCTAAAAAACGATAATCATTGGATGAAACGTTGGAATTATAAATGCACAATAAAAATAAAAACAAATCCATAACTCATAATATAGACTCCAAATAAATATTTGGATCACACAATTGTTTCAATTAGAGTATTTTTAAGCTATTAGAGCCTAAAACAAAAATTGGCTTATTAAGCTTAAAAACGCTAATCAGAAAGATAAAACTCTATAAATAATTTATCACATAAACTTTAAACCTGAAGTTGAACTCAATAACAATCTAGAAACTCTACATGAATTTTTGGAGATAAAACTTTTGAATAATAACCGTATTTGTACCCGTTAAACCTAATAAATTATCCTAAAACTAAGATAATTAACTAACTAAATAATTTTATATAATGATTTATACAAATTTCGGTGCATTTGGTTGGGATGAGTGGCTGATATCTTCTCAAATTTTTCCCCAACCGAAAACCATAACAAGTTGGTCAAGTGGAGCAACAAAGTCAAGAAAACAATATGTAAAAACCAATCAAAATTTGCCAATGAATCAATACATTAAATGCATAAGAGACGACAATTGCAAAATGAGAATTAGGAGGGAAAGGAGCTGCAACTTTTGCTTCTTTATATATATAAACACTACAATAAAGAGTAAGGGAACAAAGCAATAAATACTCACATTAAAACAGCCAAGGTTCTCCTTCTTCTTTCACCAAAAACCATAGCAACAAGAACACATAAACCATACACAAACATAACCATACAACAACTCCATCAAGGTCTAGACACTTAGAAAGGAGTAAGGAAAGGTAAGTGTAAATTCGTTTTAGTTAGTTATAGTTAGAACTCTAGCCTAAACAATATTATTGTTAACCCTATGTCTAAATTCAGCTTTAGAAGAGAGTTTGGCACTCTCAAATCTAGTCAAATAAATATCTAGTCCTAAAACTCCATTAATGTGTTTTGTTATATGTTGAAGTTAGAAACTAGGTTGAATGATGATTTAAAGAAGTAAAATGCACTGATATATCACTTTATGATACATGTAGAATATAGAAAAATACTTAGGAAGAGCTTTGATACAAGTATAATACACATATACAATAAGAAAGTTAAGTTTCGAATTGAAGAAAATTGAAGAAGATTAAAGAAAACGATGAACAGTGTCAACACTGCCTTTATACCGCAGTGTATATGCTCAACACCGGCAGCATACACGGGTAGACCGATGGTGTTGAGATGACTTATACTGGAATAGAAGCTACGTAAAATTTATTTTCACGTAAAATGAATGAACGCCGGCCAATTTAAACTATATGTCAGCAGTATAGAAGCCAGCGTACGTTATAAAGCTGGCGGTTTACAGCTAGCATATGCTGACGTAAAATAACATGCAAAACATAAGAACGTCAACATCTTGGTATCAACACCGGTATAGACACATAATCTCTTTACGTGAAGTCTGTTTTATACAAATAGATTATATATATAATAATAATAAACATATTATATATATTAATAAAAACAGAATTTTACAAAGTAAATATAATAATAATAATAATAATAATAATAATAATAATAATATGTTTAATATTTGAAGATTATTAAATCCTAAGAGCTATAGGAAAATATTAGTGTATTAGCAACTATAATTGTTAAATATTTGTTTCATATAGATAAATATATAAGAACGGAAATCATAATAAGCTAAAATTATTAATAATGTGATATCTAAAATTGACAAGATAATTATATGAAATAAATTAAGAGAAACACGATGAAACTAAATAATAAGAATTAAATACTAGTTACCCTAATATGCTAACTAAAAGAAAGATATAAAAATAGAAATGATAGTAATGATAAAAATATCAATCTACTGAATAAAACTTCTACAACTACCCGATAAAAATATATAAATATCCAAAAGATCAAGAAAAACAAAATGAAAATAAAATATTAAATAATAATTATTATTGTAAGACCAGTAAAGGACTAATATAGTAATAGAAATAAAACCAAATACCAATATAGGACACTTAGAAACCATAGGAGTTTAGTTCTATAATTCATGTTTTATTAATGAATATTTTATTTATCTCAATAGGTGATATTTGAATCTATAGAAGCCTTTCCAGTCGATTATTATGATTAGCCAATATGAGCAGGTGAGTAACTTAGTCATATTAAAATGTTTGTGCTTGTAATAAGTTGAATATGTAATGCAAAGATAATAATATGATTGATATGGTGTTATAGTTGAAATGTGTTGTGATTTGATTGTATGATTGTTAATCTATGATAACAAAAGTGATAATAGTGATTGTTTGATGACTATGATAAGCATGTTATAAGCTGTGTATGTAATGTTTGGACACCCAAAGTCTGATTAAGAATTATTGGCTTGTAATTAAGACAATCATGCATACACAAACTACATTATTGCATATACAGAAAGGCTGACAGCCTGCTACGTATTAATATTTCGATTCTCTGTTAATACTTGGTTTATATGAAGTGTTAGTTCTTCCAAGATTTTATTTGTTCTATCGGTTCTACGGGAGCTAAATGGCAGCGAAGAACGCCGCCTGTAGTATTGCTTTGAAATGATTAATACTTAGAGGGTTTCTAAGAATTGATATAGGAAATGGTCAGTTAAAACATTATTAAGCTAAAAGTGATAACCTTAAGACGAGAAATCGTTGATTTTCCTATAAACTTAGTCTCTCTTAGGCAGGTGGGTCATAAAGTAATTATTCTTCAATCCTAAAAGAGGGCATAAATCTTTTTCTTATTTGGATTATAAATCATCCAATCTTGTATTTGAGCATATGTTTGATTGATTTCATTACATATGATTTATTAATAAACTTCTTTGATGTGTAATATGTCTGGTTATTCACTAAGCCCGTGGTTTCGCCTACACTCCTAAAGACATTGCAGGTTTACTCTACGACCATAGCTAGTTATATCCAAGAGTATGGCCTCGGTAATAGTTTAGGAGCTGGATGCTCATGGGTCAAATCGGGATAAGTTGTTTTCTATGATTACTAGTATAGATTAGTTAGTTTAGAGTTCATCTGTTATGTATTTGAAGATTTCCGGGAGGATTATATGGTCTGTAATATTTTTATGATACCTGTTACTTGTGATGACAGTTATTTACTAATTTATGTCTTACATATATTTATCCTTTTTTATAAGTGCACCTAAAAGGTATTTATCCTTTTTTATCAAAGCAACTAAAAGATCATGTTGTTTAAAAACTATGCCACTCTCCGAAGATAATCTAATGATAGTATTCAAGTGTAGCTTATTTGCTACTATTAGGGTACTCTCGGGGCATAACATTGTAAACCATCATTTTCTTAACGAACCTGAGTTCGATTTCAGAAAAACTTAAAACCGGAAACCGAAACCCTAAAAGGATACCTCTGGACTAATCGGACCTACAAACCCTATGTCCTCCAATGCCAAGAATGAAACCCAGAAGATTAGAAACAAGTTAACTCCAAGTAAAACCCTAAATTAGAAAGTCAATCGGAAACCCTAAGTCAACAAAACTTTAGGAAACCCTAACAGTTAGATCTTGCAATCCCGTGTTCTCAAACCAAGGAGCCGAAAAATGAGTGAGAAGTGTAAGTTGGCTCTTATTAATATTAGAATACTTAACAATATCAGATGAGTGGATTTTCGACCTATTTTGAGCTCGATCAGATACAAATCTTAAAAAGCGTGTCCTCGGGCTCGAGATATTAAATATATGATATTAATATCATTAGACTCATAATTTCATAATATTTCCAAATATATCAGTTATATGATTTTTCGGGTTATAAAAGTTACAGTTATTACTTTTTTATCATTTTTTTTTACTACCGGTACTTTAATTGTCTAATCTACTATTCATAAGTACAACCACCCATACTCTACTTCTTACATCCGTACAACCTATTCATATATATATTTCATCATTTTCCTTACAATTTACTTTTCCAATATAACTTTTACTTATTAAATTTTGAAACTTACACAACACACATACCTCTCTCTCCCATTCTCACTAAAACTGGCGCCCCTCCCTCTATTTCCTCGCTCTCCAATTTGTTTTAAATTTCTTTTGTTTAATTAAAGTAAACCCTAATCCATTTTTTTTATATATACCCATTTATACCAACTTTATTTCACTTTCCTTCTTTTTTTACAAAAATAAACTTTTGGAGCAAGTTTCTCTCCCTCTCCTCCTCTCATTGCCGTAACCCCTCTCTCAACACACACACACACACACACACACACACACAAACACACACTCTTTTGTTTTTCTTCAAATTTCTTGCTCCACACATCTAATAGATAATAGATAATAGATCTACACTTTATCCTCTTAAAAACATGTAATGGCAAGATCATTCATGTGTGATTCTACTCAAAAATCCCCATGAGCTTTAAGCTAAGAATGTGAAAACACTTGAACATGAGATCCTTGCAATCACAATGTTATAGATCTTGTTATTTAAGTTATTTTGCTATTATTTTGTTTTATTATTAAGTTATGTTGTTATTATTAATGTTTTGTGTATGTATTCATCATCTAGCCATCTCCACATAATGATCATAGAGTTCATGCATTTATAACTAGTATAGTAAACTAGATCTAGTGGTTTTGAGTTCATAAATACCTTAGGTTTCTGTTTTATGCACATAAATAACTTGTAATAGTATGATGATAGTAGGAAATATTAGAAAGCTCAAGGTCTACTATAGTTTCAACAAAAAATGATTTTTGAAAATTCGAATAAAAAAAGAACCCTATTTAGAAAAGTTTTTTTTCAACTTCGAAATGAGTATTTCACATTAAAAATGAAAACTTAGGGAATAGATATCTTAAATGAGTGATTTTGATAAGTAAAGCTTAGATCTACTAAGGAATATTTTCAAAACAAGGAAAAGTTTACAAAAGTTATGTTTCATTCCCAATAATAAGCTTGAAATTCGTAATAAGGAAAACTTGAAGTGTAAACACCTATTTTTCAAACCCAAAACAAGATTTTTATTAGAGAAATGGAAGTCTAAGGAGTAGGTTTGATTAGGGAATGGTTTTTAAAAGATTGAATGAGTTTTACAAAGGAAACAATCTCAAATGAAACTTTCAAAATTCGGATTTGAAAATGGCCACTATTTAAACACCTATTTCTAAATGCCAAAATGATGATTTCTAGGGAAAAATGGAAGTTCTAGGGAATAGATATAATAAAGACCTAGTTTTGATAAGGATAAGTGAAATTTATTAAAGTATATTCCTAAAACAGGCAAAGTTTTTCAAAGATAGATTAAACAATGTTTTCATTTCTTATAAATCTTGTAAAATTCGTATCTAGGTAAACCCTCTATGTAAACACATATTTTCCAACTCCAAAACAAAGAATTTCATTAAATTAAAGAAGGTGATAGACATAAAGGTCATTAGGGAGAAGTTTTGGTAAGAACAAGTGTGATTTTGCAAGAAATAAAACTAGTTTTCTTAAGTTTTGAAATTTCAAAAGTTGCAAAGCAAAAGTTTTTTAAAACAATTTTTGATATCATATCATTAAGAATATACATATAGATAGCTCATATCATGACAATCATGATTATAACTTGCAAATATTGCATGTACATATAATGTACTTGTTAGAAATAATGCAAATCTCACAAAACAATTTTGAAATTTCAAATTCTAGTTACTAATCAGATCTTATCTAAACATTTCGAGACCTAAACATTTTTAAAATTTAGCAATGACATCATAAATAGATAGATCTTTCAAAGTAGATAGAAATCGATACCTTATTTGCGAAATACCGAGTTAAAATGACCAATTATTGCTATTTTAAGCTGGAATTTCCAATTACCATGAAAATTACGAATTCAAAGAGTTTATTTGAAAACTTTGGAATTAGTTATGGTATGAAGTACTCATAGGGGTATTTCTTTCGTTTAGGTGATTTTGGAATCAGAGGAAAATTCGTGTTTCTGGATCACTACCATTAGAGACCAGAGAACATGGTAGAGTAAGTTCACTATCTTTAAATTATATTCTTGTGATTGTGCTAGTAACGTTAGTAGCATTAGAATTAGGACAAGATAAAAATTTGATTGTGTGTATGTGAGTTCTACTTGGGTGAATTGATAATAAAAATATTGAAATGAGCTTGTTGTAAATACTTATATGATTTAGTATAGAATTGAAGTGTTTGCAATACCTATGATCGCCCATAAATTTTTAAATTAATATGCCATGATCTTATAATCAAATTAGCCATGCATACCAAATGTGAGTCATATTGCATAGGTTATTATACCTTTGTGGGAATAAGGCATAAAGCTGGGCAACGAGAGGCTTGTAAGCTCGAATGTTGGCGTGAGGGCGGGAATTGAAAATGTGAGTGGGTGGATACGTATATCAATCACAAAATAAATGAGAAAAATTGAAATCTATTGCTGTATGAGCCTGAAACACCTAACCTCGAATGGAGAGCATAAATCCATTTAACATAAGACTTTCGGAAAGTCTTATGTATTGTATGCTCATATGTTTATGCATTTCATACGGTTGTTAATATAACTTGCCTGATATATATTACTTGTTAAGTATTTAATTTTGGAAGTGAAACTCACTAAGCTAGCGTAGCTTATACCCCTACAGTTTCTTTCTCATGCAGTTCCCATACATATGACTGCGTTCCCGGACCTAGCCAAATCAGGTAATGCGAGACTAGGAGTTATCTCCTTAGAAGTTTATGATTGGTTTTATATAGTTTTTAGTAATGAACCTAGAACGATCAAGTGTTACCAAAAGATAATACATAGACTTATGTGTAGCAGGAGAATACCTCTTAATGCTTTATAACTGATCCTGAGATATCTGTGGTTTATATTTTTATACTTATCCTATCAAGTTGAACTATCTAGCTCCAATTGTTTATGTATTCTATTGTCGTAAGGGAACACCTTGCATACTAATACAAGACTTTTGAATGACTGTGGTAATGATTCTTAAGTCTTGTTTGGCATGGGACGGACTATTACATTTAGGGTACTATTTGGGGCATGACAGTATTTATGGAAGAATTGGACTTCAAAATTAAAAAAAAGAAAAGAAATTATGTTATGGTTGGTATTTTGCTAGATGGATGTTTTAAACCTAAATAGGATTATTAAATATGTGTAATTAGTTGGATTCATATTCAAGACTATAAAAAATATAGTTGACATAATATCATCATATCTAGTTATGAGATCACCAAAATTTCTATAAAAATTTTAAACCAGCAATTGGGAAAGCAGTGACTAGTTCTATATGTGTGGATGAAGTTCCATTGCCTCATTTTGATTGGACTCTAGCTTATGGAGCTCCTGTGGTCAAGTAAGCGACTAGAAGATGTATTAAATCAAAATTATAAGAGAGAGAGAGAGGAAGAAGAAGAAGAAAATTACAAATGCCATAAAATTCTTCAAAATTTACAGGCGGCACAAGATATGATTTTTAAGTTAAGGTTCTCATCACAAAATTTAGAAAGTTATGCCCATTGTTCTATATCATACGGATATATAAGACACTATGTCCGTTCCACAATTATGGCAAGAAATTCCAGGTGTAGAAAGTCGCATTACAAAGTTGGTGTGGCCGTTGGTAGCAAACGATGGGAATTTTCTGTTCCATCAATCTTTCCGCAAATAAAGAGTTGCCATGTGGCAAATAAATGTTAAAAAAATTTTAAATAAAGTAAGTAATAGTTATCACTTTATGACGTAGTAAATACTTATTCACAGAAACAAAAATAAGGCGGCTTAGAACAACAAACTTCATCAAGTAGTAAATACACTATTTTTCACTTTAGTGGTCTTAAGTTTCTAATAATTGACAAATTGATAGAATTAGAAGGGACAATATTTTAGTAATGGGATAATGTCACAAATAATAATACTTGAATTTTATCAAATGTCCAATTAAGGATATAAACTTTGAAAATAATCAATTTAGTACTTGAAATTTAAAATTGATCAATTCATACCTGAAAAAACTTTCAAATTGATCAATTTAGTACTTAAAAGAACTTGATGGAGATATTGTCGTGTGCATGAAAAGTTCTTTTATGTGCTAAATTTATCAATTTCATAGAATAGATACTAAATTGATTAGTTTCAAATTTTAAATACCTAATTATCTATTTTGTCAAAATTCATGTAGCATTTATAATATTAATCCCTTAGTAATTTAAAGGGGAAGACAAGGTCTCTTTGCTTTCATAATTATGGTCCAGTACAAGAATAATATAAAAATAATTATTGGAGTTATTGCATTTTATCGCAACCCTAACACTACAGGCATATTCTAATTTCAGCATAGATTTCTTCCACGTTCCGAGATATGGTATTATAATGGTGAATATCATTAGCAACTTCCACTAATTTCTTACACGAGTAAATAAATGTTGGCAAAATATGTAAATATAGATGTGTAAGTAGCCACTTTAATTATAGATATGGAAAAATATAAAATTATTAACATTTTTCTTTAATATATAGTGGCTATTTCCAAATATTTTGTTAAAGTTTAACACATGCAACTTATTATTTTGCGTGGTCTATAGTAATTAAATATATTCAATCAAAATAAATATAAAAGTTAGTCCCTCTAACCTAGTAGTGTTGTCTCGGTCTATCAAGTTGTATATTATATGTTAGGTTTGAATGTTTGAATTCTTTTTTTCTACCGTTGTCATCCTAAAAAAAAAAATAAATAGCAGGTAAGGTGTAAAAAAAAAATACAGAATAAAAAAATAATATTAATTTTATCTTTCTTGACACAGTTCTGAGATCAACCCTGCTCTACTTTACCACCTAAAACAATCGATCAGTCTTCCCCAACAAACCTAGCCACTGTATTTTTAATGTCCTTTTATCCCGGACCAAAATTCACCACTATATATAGACAAATAGTGATACAACGATTAAAATAAAAATAAGATCAATCAACAATTCATCTTACAGAATCAAAACGAAATGAGAAAAATCTTCACTTAAGAAGTTCTAGAATATTACTATATGATAAAAGGTATTTTATAATAAGAAGAGAACGATTATGTGTAGTCTCTAAAAAAAATCCTCACTGTTTAAATACAAAAATTCAAACTAAAGACTTAAAAGCGTATTTTAGAGTCCAAAGGAAGGTTTTTTGGGCATAACAAATGTAGATATGTAAAATAGATTTATGTGCATAATAAAGAAAACGAAATTGTATTTAAAAGTTATGGCTTTTGAAAAATGGACTATGCATATTAATTTTTAGCTTTTAAATTATCTAATTTATCTAAAAACCATACCACAATTTACTCTACACAAATAGATATTCTTTCTTCATAGAAATTAATTTCAAACTTAAATTTATTTTCTAGAATCAGAAGACGAAAATTATCGAATTTCTTGTAATGGCTCTAGAGAGGTCTTCCTTACCACATGTGTGATCAAATGATTCTTCATTACGATTGAGGATGTTAGGGCATGCGGTGATGGATTTTGGTGAAGATTGGCTGAAATGATTCATTCATTACGTTTGAGGATGAAGATTGGCTAATTATTTGAAGAGCCCTGCACCTTCTTATTTGAATGAGAAGAGATTGAAATAATGAATTTTGTATTTTTTTTTTTATCACAGTGAAGAAAATAAAAGAGCTACTTGAAGAGCCCTGCACCTTCCTATTTGAATGAGAAAGAGATTGAAATAATGATTTTTTTTTTTTTATTGCAGTGAAGAAAATTAAAAGCTTTATGATCAGAAATTTTAAAGTCGAACGAAGAGATTTATCATATGAAAAGTCAGGAGTTAAGAGATTTATTTGTCTATTTATTTTCCACAATTTTTTTCTCTTTTAAATTATTACATTATTTTTATTATTTAATTTAATATAATATATTAAATAACAGATATTATTTATTGCTATAAAACATCCAAGTGATAACACGTGTCAAACTTTAGCAGAAATATGCTTAACAAATAGAGTTAAAATATTGACTCAACAATCAAACATGAAGAAATAACGAAGTCAACAATTTTAGAAAAAGATCTCCACCATGTCATATAAATGCTTCATTCCAAGAGACACAAATTAGAATGCATTGATGTTGGAGATTATGAAGAATATGCAACGCATGGCATAATAATCGGCTAGAAAAAAGCATATATTTTATACCTAGACCTTCTTCCTTCTATTAGGAGTTAGGAATCATGTATAGGTGTTTGGTTAATTTCTTGGATCAAGTGGCTATTTATAGCTATGTCTTTTTATATTACCTGAAGACTTGAAATTGGAATAGGCTATCGCAGTCCTAACATGTCAATTCACCCATATATAAATAAATAAATATATATATATATATATATATATATTCCAAAGCTCCCATAGGTTTAATTGTATAGTAATGCTTATTTAACTAAATATGATTGGAGTGGAGTTTCTTAATTTCGGATGTTCTTTGAAAATTTCTACCCTGCTTTAATCTCAAGGAGTTTAAATTACAAACCCCAAAAAAATCCCTTTTAATGAAACAGCGATTTTCGTTATGCCAATAACAAAGAAACCTTGCACGCGAAATGATATTTGTATAAACTAGGGATAATTATAAATTTGTAGTAGAGATTTTGTACTGTTTAATATGGATCTCAAGTTACCTAGCTATCATGGATGAACAAAGAAAATAATAATATAATATTATCAAAGGCTAATAATAATGCATTGGCTCAATATGTGAACAACTATAGGGCAATTTGGTTCTATTACAGTCATGTAAATTAATGTCCTCCACCTTAGTCTCTAAAGTTTCTATTATCTTTTAAATTATCTGCCCAATTAATAGCCTGAACAGTGTTTTACAAAAGAATAAACCCAATTATACAAATAAAAATAACTAAGTACCATTAAATCAAAAATAGACAGTTTTAGATGGCTTCATATGCTATCATATTCATCATAGGACATGACATGAATTGGTAGATATTGGACTATCGAGGTGATTTTTTTCCCCTAAAAAAGGACCAAATTCATTTTTTGCCCAAATGACCCGCCTCTTATATTTTGTAATATATGAGTCCATTTGATGCGAAACTTACCTTTGATGTGGCATAAAATTAAGACGTATCCCGGCTTCACTTATTTTTTTGCCAAATAGCTCAAGTCTAATATAAGCTGAGTAAATTATTAAAAAATGTTAATGTTTGAGGGTAAATAATTCTATGTTAATTTTTAAATAAATTTATCTTTTAAACATTGGCATCTTCTAATGTAATAATTTAGTCAATATAAATTCAACCGCATAAAATATATATGAGCTCTATTGTCAAATGGTGATGATGCAAGTTTTTGTGGAGCAATAGATGATGAACAGTGCCCAACTTAGTGCAAATCCATGACTTATATCTTTAATTATGCAAATAGATGACGAATCTAACGCAAAGTGATCAATATAAAACGTAAGTGGGATTGTTAATTACATCCCACTCAAATGGATCATATGTTGTATAATATTGATAATAAAATTAGTTCATTATATTAAACGTATAAATAACATATTTTTGGACCACCTTTTTATAGCATAAATTATATTATAGGTATGGAATTTTCTATAAAATTAGCACCTAGATCTAGATTTAATAAATCTTTTCAAATATAGCATTTAAAATATCATTTAGATTGTTATGAGTAATCTTTAGTAAGTGGTCCACCGAATCTAAATAAAAATTTTACACTTCACCATATTAGCATAATTCTCATAGGATAGTTGTAAACTTTTGTATTGTCAAATTTTTACTTAGTTTTGCATATCGTATAATTATACAAGTAACTCAACGATTTTAGTGTATCTATATTAATATATAAATTATAAATTAGAGGGAGAATTAGAGTAGAAAATCTGGATACTTTTTTTGGAGAATGCGACCGATCGCATAAAGTCATCTCCAATTCTCCACGTTAGTCTTAAAATTTTGTGATGATTTTATGAACGTCCCCAACTTCTTACGAACTAATTTAACATTTTCGCTGCTAAGCTTATCAAATTGTACTAGCAAAGTGCCCTTCAAGTACTACAAAATTGCGGAAAGGCATGTCAAACATAGAAGACAAGGAACAAGAAGTTATGGAATCCGTAATGTGTCAATTCATCGTTCGTGTCATTATATATAAAACTATTACTAAGGGTAAGGGTAAACCTGTCATACAGAGTATTCATTCGTACTTTGCTCAATCGGATAAGTATTGAGAGTCACCCGATAGGACACAAGTATTGTTTTTATGGAACATGCTTTTACAAGGTCAATTACATATATGAAATCATCATATCCTATATATGCAATAGAACTTGTACAATAGATATATATGTTATAAAGGACAACGTATCTATTTTGAAACATACTCTATTGAAAATATTATAATATAAAATAAATTAATAATAAATAATAGGAAAACTACCAAATTTGGTATTTGAACTTTAACAAAAAGATGAATTAGGTACCTGAATTTTAGAAAATCTAATTTCAAAACTTTTCATGCCATGAAAAACAACCCACTCTTTTATTATCTCTTCAAGCAATTGACACGTACTAGATAATGATTTGATGATTTTAAAAGTCCAATTGGATATGCAATTAAACTTTTTAAATTTAGGTATCAAATTGGGTATTACCCCTAAATAATAATACTCTTTTTGTTTTTATTTTGCAATCATTTTTATTACGATTATTATCCGTAGGCTTCATTTTAGAAATTTTTATTTAGAAAAACTTGTACTAATTTATTATGAAAATTCTTGTAATTTTTATTTTATAAGAATTTTGACGGTATGTACTTGACTTCTAAGTTATATAGAAGTGTCATTCATCTTCTAAGACTAATCAATACATATGTGTTTCAAAGTATTTATTTTAGAATTGTAGATGTTTTACAATTTTGTTAAAATAATGTAATCGGGTTATGCAAGTATTTATTACAAGTTTTACTATCGTAAAACTTGTGATATTAATTATTTTTTTTTAATTTCTTTCAATATGTTGTTGATAATGAATATATAAAAGATAGTTTTACATATTACAACTTGAAATTTTGAAAAAAAAATATAAGTTCTACAAATATCCTATATCTATGAGTTTTTTAGAGTACAGAATGGTATAAGGTATTTAGGTAGGTTCTGGTATAAAACTTTGTACCATATACATTATAGGATAGGTATAGGTAAAACTTCATTCCTTATCTAATTTGAACCTACTCACCCCTAACTATTACATATATATATATATAGCTTTTTTTATTTTCTTTTTTTTATTTCTTTCTTTTTTCCTCAACCTAAGAATATATCATGTAGTTGATGTCCTCTCGTAGCACAAAATTTAGCTAGATAAGAATGAGTGCCTTCGGCCCCGCAACCCAATCCAACCCTCTAGCATCTAAAATAAATTAAGCATCTATGAAAATACATTGATAAGCAAATTATTGCAAGACACTAGTTTCTTTTTTTTTTTTTTTTCTTCAATTATTATTTCAACCATTCTAAGAGGAAAAAATCGAACTCAAGCTATCCTATAAAAAATCCAGTATTCATACTATTAAATTTTAAGGTTGCTCATAACAATTGAGATTGGAGAAGGGCTTGAGATGATGGATAGGACTAATGCTGGTGTTTACAATTCTGAAAGAACAACTTATTTTATGTGTTTCTATTAGAGTATATTTTCTTTTCAGCTCACTTTTGTTGTTACATCTCACGTAGAAAAGGGGTAGATGTCAAATTTGGTGCGTGAACTTGCACAAATATTCAATTTAGTACTTAAACTTGAAAGTTCTCAATCAAATATTTTGTAGTTATTTTTATTACCTATCTAATATCATGTACTCTATTTGTAGACAAATTAGAGGTAGCATGTGGTTAAATTTTTACAAATATCCCAAACACTGCCTACCATTAATAAGTTGCATCTTCCATATCAGGAGACAAACCAAGCAGTGTTAATAAGATAGTAAAAATAATGATAAAAATTTTAATTAGGTATTAAATTGGACACTTCAAATATTTCGATACAACTAGTAACATAACACTACTTTTATTTAAGAAAAAAGTTTCGATAAAGCAAAAAGTCCCCTAATAAAAGATTGAATGAACATCTAGAGAGAACCAAACTTGAAATGACACATAAGTTAATATGGTTGGATTCGCTCACTTTCCTTCTACCAAAAAGATAAAATTAGGAAGTTTATCTTTTCCATTGCTGCACAATCCTAAGGTATAAGAATTCTTTATTTGTTTTTGTTTTTTTTTTTTTTTTGGGTCCTAGCAGTATAAGAATTCTTAATTTAGGTAAAAACCCACCAGGACTGCCCCTTATTTTACATCATTAATGAAGAAGAAATTTATCTTTTCGTTTTTGTTCCTCTTTAACCCCCCTACACATTGTAAGAATTATGTAAAGTTTTATATATATGTAAAACATGATTCTATGAATCTAATATTT
Organism: Combretum micranthum; assembly: GCA_024138025.1. Classification (NCBI taxonomy): domain Eukaryota; kingdom Viridiplantae; phylum Streptophyta; class Magnoliopsida; order Myrtales; family Combretaceae; genus Combretum; species Combretum micranthum. The sequence goes on from JAMXBD010001927.1 coordinate 97,926, forward strand.
ATATGTATGGCAGGAGTCAAATTTTTTTAACTAGACCAATGAATTATCTAAAATAAGAAAAATGAGTGGTCCAGCTTCATCTTTTTTAATCATTTAGGTTTAATATGGTGAAATACCTGAAATTATTATGATAAGATGAAGGGTCATAGTCATAGTCATTCTTTCATTTGTTAATGTACAACTTCCCCCATATTCCATTTAATACCCCCTCAAATTGTCCTTTTTTCTTTCATTTTCTAGCTTTCATTCTTCCTGCTGCCTCCTTTCTCCCCTCCCCTTTCACTCTCTCTTTCTTTTTCTCTCCTTTTGCTTTTGTGTGATTATTGAATTCTCTACAGGGACCTTCTTCCATCTCCATTCCAAACCACTGTCCAATTAGGGTTTCTCTCTTTACATCTGTAAGTTCATATTTTTTGTAATTGAATTTATCCTAATTATATTCTATACTTCTTGAGGCACATGTTTGACACATCTTCCTTATTAAAGCTGTATGGAAAAAGGTATTTCAACTTTTTTTCCCCTTTATCTTTTACTTCTAGAAGTAGATTTTTTTTTTTTTTTCAAAATTTTAGAGTCCAAAAGTCACTTATATTGCTATTAATAAGATTATTTAATTCAGCTATGAATTTTGAAAAAAAAAAAAAAAAAAAAATTTCTGAAATATTAAGAATGAAGAATAAGAATCTTTTTTTGGACATTTTTATGCTAGAATTAACCTAGCTAGACGAACCCTATTCATTAGGACGTCCTGCAGATAATTTTTCTTTTTTCAATTTTGGGGTGGTTACAAATTTTAACCCATAAACTAATAAAAAGTACAGTACCCTATTGTTGTTTTTGCTTTAGTATTTTTTTTTTCCATTTTATTATTCTTTACATTAGGGTTTGATGTAAGACAGTACTAAATAGTAAAACACACAGTCCCAGCTTACTGACAAAATTTCATATTAATGAATATTTCAGAACATGGGAATCAGGGAACGGGCTATGTAGTTGGATGAAATTAGAAAAGACAGGCCTAAGTGATGATCTGATGATGATAAGTGTAGTGTTGGGTTGTGATAAAGTATGATGTCTGTTTTCTAAAACGTATAATAAATCAGAGAAAACAAAAGGAAATGTGTCAGAAAAGTTGAAATCACAATTGTTGAAATAAAGAAGTGACACTTCATGTACCATAAGATAAATGAATTCAAGCAGTTCCTTCTCTGGAGTCTGAATATGTATCAAATCAGGATCAGAGCAAGTGTTGTGTCTGATAAAGTGAAGTGCACCAGACCAAATAGTAGATCATATGTTTATTTATAGTTATAAATACTAATTTATATTTTTTTTTATTCTTTTTTAAAATCAAAGTTGTTTCTCTCTAGAATCAGAATATATCAATAGATCATGAGTTTATGGTAGTATATACTAATTTATTTTCATTTACTTTTTATTAAGGTTATGCTTATGGTCCGGGCATAAGGGTTTTCCAAACTTCTCTTTTTCTTTTTTTTTCCCCTTTTTTTTGTTATAAATAATTTCTCTCACCTCTTGCTATAGAGACTCTATCAGTTTAATTGCAACCATTGTTAATGAAAATTTATAATTAAATTAAAAAAGAAATACTCAAAGCAAACAAATCCTAAATTTTTATTCATTGGGTACTCTCACAATTAGTATTTGATTGCTGGAGCTTGAAATATGTATTAATGGAAGGTAGATCTAACGCATTTATCTTTGTTTTCTCAGATTGATCTAATAACACAAAATATATTTTATTTAAAAAAAAAAAGAAAAGAAATAGCAATTTACATATTATTTTCAGAAAATTAATTTCAATAGTACTATTCCCCTTTTATTCACATTACAAACCAAAGGTTCAGTAAATTCAGTGACTAGTTCATCTGGGGGTGTATATTCATCTTCACTGGAAAGCAAATATATACGTACCCTTTTCACCACTCACGGGAAAAAACATATGTTTTTGCTAAAACATGTTGGATCTAGTTATCATAGTATGCCTACTATAATTCAAGTAAGTTTTTATTAATTCATCTCTATATATTGCATGGAAATTTCTAGTATTACTTCATTTTTTGGTCCAATTTTGGTATATAAATCCCTACTAAGCTTCCTAGATTCAATATACGCAAATTAAACAAGTATGTAAGCAAGTATAAACTTTATATTGGATTTGTATGTATTGTGACATGATTTTTGTGTTGTGCAATGCAGGCATAGAATATTGAGAGTGAAGGATAATCTATTAAGCATGTCATCATCATCATCATCTAGTTCTTACAATTCACCTTGTGCAGCCTGCAAATTCCTAAGGAGGAAGTGTATGCCAGGTTGCATATTTGCACCCTATTTCCCACCTGAGGAGCCTCAGAAATTTGCCAATGTTCACAAAATCTTCGGAGCCAGTAATGTCACCAAGCTGCTCAATGAGCTCCACCCCCACCAAAGGGAGGATGCAGTGAACTCCCTTGCCTATGAGGCCGAGGCCCGGGTTCGGGATCCAGTCTATGGCTGTGTTGGTGCCATCACCTTCCTCCAGCGCCAGGTTGATAGGCTCCAGAAGGAGCTTGATGCTACAAATGCTGATATTATCCGCTATGCTTATAATGATATCAACCCAATTATGCCCCCAGAAACTCCTACTAGTATGGCCTCAATGCAAAGGCCTCTTGATCAATTTAGAGGAGGGTATATGCAATCTCCTAGTACTTATTCTAGCTACAATTTTCCATGGAGTGATAGCTCCTCAGAGGATCATACCAATGATGGATCAGGACATAGATGAATTGGTGTCAATTCAGCCACGTTGTTGCCAATTAGGGTTTTTAACACCCTCTAGGGCACACAACAACCCTAGCTACCTAAAATATTTTTAGAAAATATAAAAGATAATATAGGTGATTGGTGTGTTTATTAGTATTATAGTATAGATAGAGGGTCGTGTTTAGCAATATTTTAGCTTGGATCACATGGCCCCTCCCAGGCTCCAAGTTAGTGTCTCAAATTATATTAAAGTTATTTCAATAAATATGAGCTTTATGTGATGTGTTAAATTAATTAAAGTATGTGGATAGTACATAAATCCCGGTGCCATGACTCCTAAAGTAAATTTAGGGTACTAGGCCATAGATGGAATGAGTCACGTCCCGAGTCATTTAGGGTACTAGGCCATAGATGGAATGAGTCACGTCCCGAGTCATCTGGCATCTAAATATGCTATTTTACTCCCATTTCACAGCTCCTCTTGGGGTGCAGTATTCGCATCTTTTCAATTAGGATGTCTTTGATATTTTAGTGTTATTTTCAAGATGTAAATATAATTTATTAATATATATATGTTTATGTATGTGTCTTTGTATGGTATCTTATACCGTGTCTCAAGTTCTCTCTTTGTAATCATATTTTTATTATGTCATGTCGTGCCTCGTATTGTCGTGTTCTGTGTGTAATTGCCATTGCTGCCTCTGGAAAAGAGTGAGAATTATGAATAAATAATTTGAGAAACTTTTTGCTCAATTTTATTCATATGTTGTAACCTAGAAAGCTGGCCTATGTCTACCCTTGGGTCATCTGTTGAGTTGTGTGAGCTACGAATTTCGCTAGCTACACCTTTTCTTTGCTTTCGTTTGCTTTGGAACCACATGTTCTGGCTCAGTGTGTCCTCAACTTTTAGTAATGAATATTTCAACTATTTCGCAATTTGGTCCATTTTTACATAAGTAATTCCATTTATCATGTGAATTGTAACTTCTCTAAAAGGTTGAGTCCAATTGCCGGGAATTTCAATGTGCTAATATTATTTAATTGGGGAATCATTAAAGGTTTCGGTAAATTATAATTTCTCCTGCTTTCTTTTAAAAATTATAAAGATACAATGTATCTTTAAAATATCATATTTACACCCCCCAAAAAATGATAATTCACAAATGTAATACCAAGTAAAGGCGCCTTTTACATAAATATGAACCTACAATTGATTTATCAAATTAATATATCATCTAATTTGGGATTTTCTTGAGTTAGTTAATATTATAGGTCAATAAGGGTTACAAAGGGTGATAAGCAACTTAAATAATAATAATAATTGGCTTGATAAAGATTAAATTGATCTGTTAGAAGAAAAATTGTGTATATAATGTTTTCTACTGCTTACGACACCTATATTTGTTTCTCACCACGTTGGTAGTCCACGTGTACCGGCTAAAGTTTGCTGGTTGCTTTCTTTAAAAGTAAAAGCCGAATGTATTTTGAAATTTACATGAAATGAAATGTGTAATAATAATAATAATTCATTTGGTACCTGAACTTTGTCAATTTTTATAATTAACTACATAAAATTTAAAAGTACTAATTTACTACTTATAGACTTTTTAAGTCTATTTATGGTAACAAAATGAGGTGGTTAATTACAAAAATAAATAAAGTTTAGATAATTAATTGAAACATTTGGCAAAACTCAAGCAATTAATTGTAACAATAGGCAAAGTTTGACTAATAAATTGATATTTTTAAACTTTAGGTAGATGGTTGCATTAACATGGCATTCACTAATTACCTTTAAGTAATATAGAATTTATAAAAAAACAAGTGTTCATCAATAGTCTTACAAAGTACATGAGATATAGTATCACGTCCCAAAGGGTATCCTAAACGTAACAGTCCACCGTATGCTAAACGAGACTTAAGAATTACTACCACAATCATTCAAAAGACTTATATTAGATGCAAGACGTTCCCTTACGATAATAAAATACATATGTAGTTAGAGAGAGATAGTTTAACTTGATAGAATCAGTATAAAAACATAAACTGCAAATATCTTAAGATCATTTACAAAATACTAAGGGGCATTCATTCGCTAAGTAAAAAGTCTAGATATTAGTTTTTAATAATAACCTGAGCATTTAAGGTTTCCTATGAAAGTCTATACAAAGTTAATTATAACTTCTAAGGGAAAACTCCTAACTTCGTATTACCTGATTTGGCCAAGTCCGGGGATAAAACCATATGTATGGGAAATATATCAAAAAGAAGCTATGGGGGTATAAGCTATGCTAGCTTATTGAGTTTCACTTCCAAAATTATATACTCCATCAAACAATAAGGCAAGCAAGTTATATTAGACAATTATATGAAATACACAAGCACGTGAGCATACAATACATAAGACTTTCTGGGAGTCCTATGTTGAATGGATTTACACCCTCCATTCAGGGTTAGGTGTTTCAGGCCCATACAACCATAGATTCCAATTTTTCTCATTTAAATAGTGGTTGATTTAGGTGCCCACCCACTCATTATTTATGTAGTTGATTCAAGTGCCTACTCCACTTTCATTCTAATTTAGGCGACACCATGCCACTATCCGAGTTTTCAGGCCCACCCGTTGCCTAGCTATTATGCCTTTTTCCCATAAAGGTATAATAACAAATGTAATGTGACTCACATATGTTAAGCACAAACAATTTATTTACATGGTCATGGCATATTATTTAAGTGAATTCATAGGCGATCATATAAATTTCGGACACTTCAATTCTATACTAAATCATACATATATTTATAACAATTCCCATTTCAATATCTTATCATCGATTCAACAAAGCAGAATTCATATGCACATTCCAATTTTTATCTTGTCTTAGTTCTAATACTACTACCATTACAAGCACAATCATAAGCATGAAATTTAAGGAAAGTGAACTCACTCGGCCATGGACACTGGTCTTTAATAGTAGTACTCCAGAAATAAGAATTCCCCTTATTCAAAGTCACCTAAATGAAAAAAATACCCAAATAAGTATTTCAAACCATAACTAATTCCAACCTATTATATAAAAACTCATAAGTTCGTAATTTTCGTGGTAGATGGAAATTTCAACTTAAAACGGCAATAACTTGGTCATTTTAACTAGGAATTTTGCAAATAAGCGATCGATTTCTATCTACTTTGAATGATCTATCTATTTATGATGTTATTCATAAGTTTTGAAAACTTTTAGGTTTTGAAAATCTCGGATCAGATCTGATCAGTAGCTAAATCGTATTTCCGAAATTATTTTGTGAAATTTTGCATTGTTTCTACCAAGTATACTATATGTGCATGCAATATCTACAAGTCATTATCATGAATGGCATGATATGAGCTATCTACATGTATATCCTTAATAGTTTTTGGTTAAAAGGAATTTTCAACCTTTACTTTGTAACAACTTCAAGAACACTTGGTTGAGAAAAATTAACTTTATTTCTTTGAAAATCATTCATATTTTTACTAAGATAAGGTCTTGATGACCTATATGCCTAATACCTTCATTATCTTGATAAAATTCTTCATTTAAGAGTTGGAAAATAGATGTTTTAATATGGGTTTTGCCTAGTTACGAATTTTACAAAATTTTAAGGAATGAAAATATTGTTTAACCTATGCTTGGAATTCTTTCCTTTGTTTTAGGTTTATACTTTGATAAAATCCATTAACTCTTATCAAAATCAAGTCTTTATTACATCTATTTCCTAAGGCTTCTATTTTTCTATTAAAACTCTCATTTTGACATTTAGAAATAGGTGTTTAAAGGAGGGTCATTTCTAGATCCGAATTTTGAAACTTATGTTTGAGATTATTTCTTATGTAAAACTCATTTAATCTTTCTAAAATTAACTCCTAACCAAACCTACTCCCTAAATCTTCCATTTCTTTAATAAAACTCTTATTTTAGGGTTAGAAAATAGGTGTTTACATATTAACTATTCCTTAATACGAATTTTAAATTTTTGATGGTGTTAAGACATAGATTTAACTTAACTTTTGTAATCCTTTTCTTGTTTTAAAAATTTCTCTCAGTAAAACTAAGCTCAACATATAAAAATCATTCCTTTATGATACCTATCCCCTCAGCCCTTCATTTTATATGTAAAATCTTCATTTTGGAGTTGGAAAATAGGTCTTCTAAATGGTTATTTCTCAAGATCTGAATTTCAATTTTTTTTTTTTTTGACAGAAACAAAATAGATCTTAAGCTTTGGCAACACCTTCATTAAGACTATCATATTGCAGATCTTTTATGTATATAAGACAAACATCTATGGCATTTATGTACTATAAACAAATAGATCTACTATTTTACTCATGTCATGGATGCAAATGCAACATAAACAATATGTAGATGAGTTTAATGAAAGAGTATATACACAAAATATTCATAAGAACAACATTTAGCAATAATATAGCAAAATAATTGTAAGACAACTTAAATATCAAGATCCACAACATTGTGATAACAAGGATCTCATGCTTAGGTGTTTCCACATCCCTAGCATAAAGCTCATGGGGATTTTAGTGGAACCCCACATGTATGATCTTGCCATTACATGTATTATTGTGGTAGGGTATAGATCTATTACCTATTTAGTGTTTTGGAACAAGATAACTTGAAGGAAATGTGTGTGTGCGCGGGCGAGAGAGAGAGGATGTTGGGGGGGGGGGCTAGGGGGGGGTGGGGGGGGAGGGCAGGGGGGAGGGGAGGACTAGGCGGTCACGGTAAGGAGAGGAGAGAGAGGGAGGGAGAGAAAAACCTTTTCCAAAGTTTGATCTTTTGTAAAAAGGGAGAAAGTGAAAAAGTGAAAGGTAAAAGAGAGTTTATATAGGAAATAGATTAAGGTTTTTGTGTGATTAATAAAATGGAGAAAAATAAAACAACGTGAGGGCATATGTAGGGGTTGGGGGGAGGGGGGAGGGGGAGGGGGGGTGTGGGGGATCACGCCGGTTTTGAAAGGGGGAGAGAGAGTGTGTTGTGTGATTTGTTTTGTGTAATAAAATTCAAATTTAATAAGTAATTTAAGTAGTAAAAGAAAATGTAAGGAAAAAATGATGTAAGATTGTAAGAATAGGTTGTAAAGATGTAAGAATAGGATATGGGTGGTTGTACTTGGTAAATAGTATGATAGAAATCAAAAAGTAGATTAGACAATTAAATTACCGGTAGTAATGAAAATACGACAAAAATGTTATAACTATAATTTTTATAAACTGAAAAATTTTTATAATTATAGTTTTGAATTCCTTATCAAATTTTGGTTCTAACGAGTCCTATATCATATTTTTCTATTTCTGAGTCCCCGAACCAGTTTTCGAGAACAAATCCCGATCGAGTCCAAAAAGGATGAATTTCTCTGAAATTTGATCTTTTAATGTTTTGATAAATTATTTAGGGCTATATTCTAGAGTTAACTCATTTCTATTGTTCCAGGGTTTCGTTCTCGGGATTGCCGGACTTAGGGTTTCCAGGTCTAACTAGTCCTAGAGTATTCTTTTAGGGTTTCGGTTTCCGGTTCTAATTTCCGAAACCGAATTTAGGTTGCTAAGAAAACGAGGACTTACATACAGTATACTTAAAAGAACAAACGAAAACATATATATGTAGGTTGTTTGTACACTGGATGTTCATTCGAACTTGCTTTTTGGCATTTGCCAATAAGAATTTGTCACGAAATTCATGGTCAAGTAGTAATATGGACCTATAGTAAGGGATAATATGGATGTAGCTATGATTTAGAAGATGATTAATCAATTTAGGTTAGCGATGCGTTCTCATGACAAGTTAGTGACACAATTGGCCACTTAGGGTATAGGTAAAAGATGTGTAAATAGTAAATACAAGGGCTATGAATATGATAAGGGGTAGGCTACTAATGTAACGGTCTTTTGGAGAAGAGGAGAAAGGAGGCCCTAAATAGATAAGCATAATTGCGCTCCAATTGGAAGGTACTGTTGTGTTTGTCTCGGTAGGAAATTAGATATAGATATTCTTACATAAGCTTGTTGTGATCTTAAGTCAAAGGGGTCAATTTTGGGGGATTTTGAATAACCAACAAAAAAAAAAAAAAAAAAGAAAAACTCAACAATTCAACATCATAAAACATAAATAAGATGAAATGCATTTATTTGGAAGTTTTCCGTACATAAATGAGTAAATTTTGGACATGTGATTGTAGTCTAAATTTGACTTATTTCTTAAATTTACACCTCAATGAAGTTGCCTTAAGCACAATAAATGTATAAATGAGATTAATTGCAGAAAATGTCTTTCAATTCTAGCCATTACAAGGGGTGTTCTCCTAACAGTCTTCCCTTACCCATTTCCTCCTTATAGGCCCTATAATCTATGTACACATTTAGAGGCCGACACATGAAGGCATTTTTCTCAATCATCCTTACTTTGCTTCTATTATGCATCAACTTTGTTGCACCACATGGGAAATATAAATCTAATAAAATAATGAATTTATCATAAATAATCATGATTTTTTCAATAATCTATAAAAAATCCTGTAAAAGAGTTATCCAAGCTCTCTACTGGACCTTAAGACCATCAACATGTTCTCTTAGAGGTCTCATTGACACTATAATCCTCATACTAAAATAATGCCTAGATGAATTTATGATGTTGATGACAAACCATTTGCACCACTCTCTAATCATCTTAGCATTGGTTTCTTATTATTATTATTATTATTATCCTTTCGGTCTAATATATCCCTACTACTAATCTAATTACATGTACCCAGTATGGTTAGAGCAGTAAGCACTAGAATTGCAAGTCATGAACTATAAAACAAGAAAAGATGCTTAAATCTGTAAAAGTAAAATTTTTGTACTTGCTATGACAGATTTCTCTTTTGATCTTATTTATTTTGCTTAAGGACAAGCAAAAGTCTAAGTGTGTGGAAGTTGATAAAGGCATATTATACTCACTTTTCATTGAACGAATTGTGCTAATTATAAAAGAGAATAATAAATTTTTTATGCAATGGATCAAATTTAACTTTAATAGCAACAAATAAATACAACAAGAGATTATAATATAAAATATAAAAAAGATAAGGATATAAATTTGAGTCTAGATTTAAAATGGAGTTAGGTCTACTTTCTACTCTCCATGATCCACTAATGCTTTCAATTGAGGACTTCACAAACAATTTACTGATCGTTAACAAAGTACTCATTTCCCCTAACAAACATACATTTGAAACAACATACTCCTCATATTATTCATGGTTTAGCATCTCTATGGAACACGTTATATAGAAATGGAATCACTAACCACATACAATAAGTTATGTTTAGGTTCTCAAGGTGGCTACACTTATCCATTTGTAAATCCCATCTCACATTATGAAGTTGAAAACCTAATGAAAGAAATTTAAGATCCAATGTATTCTACTATTAATGATACTATGGAAGCCTTCAAACTCATTTTTTAGTAACGTGGACATCATTGAGCTTTCTCATCTCCAAAGCAGCTATGTTTTACACATGATCATCCATCAATGTTGTAGAATTAATAAAAAAATAAGATGAAACTCTTGTTGCAATCTTTGTATTTTTTCTTTTGGTTTAACCATCTCCCTTACTTCATTAAAAATCAAATAGCTCTTTAACTCTTGAGACTCCATTCCGAATAGCATTAAATTGTTCATATAATCGTGAATTAATTGCGTACGCATTTCCAACACCTACTGTCTCATGATAAATGAAGGAAATATATCACCATCTAGCAACAAGCTCTCTACAGATGGAGCTAATTGTTAAACCTTTGGATAAATTACCAACTATCAACCTTTTATATAAGCCCTACTATCCCAGCTATGGAGGGAGGTTCACTCTCTCCACTCTTACTCTATCTAGCAATTACACGTCTTTGCTAACTAACTTAAGCATCAGAGTGGCTGAGTTGGGCACACCACGTGTACACATGTGATGCCTTAAATTTAGGATTATTTGCAATAATCACGTGCCAATATTAAATATGAACACATAAAGAATCAAAACCTACTATTGTCTATCATAAGCACCATAATTAACTTCAAAATCACTCATTGCATTAATGACTCCAAATAGAATATGAATACATACATATATTTGTAATCGATCACATGAATATTTACTTATGATCTTTAAGAGTGAAACTGATATCCATCATATCAACTATATAAGGATTATATTTTATTACTAAAAGGTACTCTACATAAAAATTAAGCACTTAAAATCCTTTAAACTAACTACACATGAATGAAGTCTTTATCTTTCATTAATCTTTACATGATCTCTACTCATCGTATGGAGGGTCTTCAATACTAGCGGTATTCCCAGCCTATTAATCATAAGCACCTAGTGATGCAACATTCTACACATTAGTCACATATACCTAAGAGAGAAAAAGAGTGAGTCGGAGCTTAGTATGATATACCATAAACATATACACATGCACATGAATAGACAATCACTCAATTACATGCATACACCCAAACCTAGGGTCTGTTTGGATTGTCTGTTTTTCATCTGTATCTGTATCTTTTTTAAAATGATATGTGTAAAATATATCCGATTTGCATCTAAATTTTATCTATATTTGTTCTATTTGATCTTTTGATGAGAACTGTCAACTTTTTTTTATCTATATCTATTTCTTGATAAATAATTTGTTAGAAAAAAGTTTGAAAAAGTGTCTGTATCTGCCGAAAAAAACCAAAACAAACAGACCCCTAATCTAATAAGCATTCTATTCATTATTTTTACTTTTATGCCATTCACACATCAAAAGGATAACTTAGTATCTTACCACACATATATATACGTATACTTATATCTTGGACATTGGATACTCCCAATATCTACGACCCTAGAATTTCTAAATCTACCTAGATCATTCCACGCATGACTCGACTCAAGACACATCACACATGGGTCATTCAAATGTCATGATAATACTATGGATACTCTCTACCTATTACTAGTAGTCACGCACGACTTAGCTAGATGGTTAATTAATCCATTTTGATTTCTAACCTAAAACACACAAATACAAATAAGGAATAAATGTACCCATAATTCATTTTGTTTCGAAGACTAGTGTTCACCACCTGAATTACACATAATAAGTTTTTTAGAGTTTTCTATAGGTATAATTCAAATATTACTTCATTCTTATTGTACTCATCCTTGCTTTGCTATTATCTAGGTTCCCAATACATAAGAGTTTACTACAATCCTTAAGGAAAGAGTTAAACAGATTCCACATAATTTTAGGCAAGAAAAAGATGATTTTTAAAGTGCTATAATGTATATGAACTAGTACACAAGTGAGTATAAGGTTAGGTATTACTTAGCTAAAGGAATTAGGTCATAAAAGACCCATGGGAAGGTATACAAGTAGTACAAGGTGTGTACATGAATTCATGTACTGCTCGTATATTTCTAAACACCGAGAGGTACACAAATTTGTGTATAGACCACATGTACTTCTAAGGTTCAAAATTATCAATTATGCAAGGAGATACATGACTTAAACACAACCCCCATGTATTAAGTCATGTTTTTTAGAAAAAGCACGATTTTGCACCAAAAGGTACACAACTTGAAACACAAATCCACATTTCAGTCATGTGCTTCTAGAAATTCTTGTTTTTCACAAAACTCATCATTAATTCTATTAACATACCAAACCCCCCACCCCCTCCCCCTTCCCCCAACCCCAAAATACACCATCAACTACACAAATTCAAAGGAAACAATACTCAAAACATTGAGAAAATGTCAAGATCATATTATCTTTTTGGAATTCTCCAATCCTTTCACTAATCACATTGTCTCTCTCCTTTGCCTTAAAAAATTTCTTTAGAAACTGCTCTTAAATTTTCAGCTTTTCTTTTAAAGTGTCACATAGAATTTTATTAGAATTCGTCTAAAGTTTTGGAGGAGCTTAGAGAGAGAGAGAGAGAGAGAGAGTATAAATTCTAAGAATTTGCAATCAAGTCATTCACATAGAAGCTACACGTCTCAAGGCACGTTGTAGTAAAACTTATGGTTTAATTTTTTTATTTCATTTTTTTAACATAGTTCCATTAAAATAACATCAATCATTCACATAAAAATTATTTGAAAACCTTCAACTTTTCCACTGTGTTAAATTTTCCTTCAACAAAATAATGAATGTAATTTAAACGACCTAAATCATCATAATAAATCCTAATAATGTGCTTTGGGGGTTTAGGTAAAATAATACATTACTTAGACTAAAACATTAAATATATGACCTAGTAAAACCCTTTACTAAAGTACATTTAACGAAAATGAAACCCTAGCATCTTTCTAACCTCCATTGCTTCAATTCCCTCTCGTTGTAAACCCCAAATTTTTAGGGTAATTTCAAGCTAAAACCCTAAGCTGGAAAGTCAACCGGAAACCCTAAGTCAACAAATTCTTAGGAAACCCTAGTAATTTAGATCCGACAATCCCATGTTCTTAAACTAAAAAGTCGAAGTATGAGTGGTGAAGGTAGAATGGTTCGTAATAATATTAGGATGCTTAAAAATATCAAATTGGTAAAATTTTGGTCTATTTCAAACCCGACCGGATACAAGCTTTGAAAAGCGTGTCCTGGGGCTTGAGATACCAAAAATATGTTATTAGTATCGTTAGATTCCTAATTTCATAAGATTTTTGAATATATCAGTTATATTATTTTTCGAATTATAAAAATTACAATTATCGCCTTTTATCGTATTTTCATTACTACCGGCAATCTAATTGTCTCATCTACTTTTCTTATTTCTAATCACACTATTCACAAGTACAACCAACCCATACCCTATTCTTACATCCTTACAACCTATTCTTACAATCTTACATCACTTTCCTTACAAATTTACTTTTCCAATACCTTTTATTACTTAAGTTACTTTTAAATTTTGAATTTTATTACACAAAATATCACACATCTCTCTCTCTCTCATGCCTAGAACCGGCGCCCCCTTGCCCTCTCCCCCTCTCATTTTGTTTAAATTTTCTCCTTTATTTACTGAAAACAAACCCTATTCTATTTTCTATAAATACTCCTTTTGTCTTTCAATTTTCACTTTCTCTCTTTTTTTACAAAAATCAAACTTTGGAAAAAGGTTTTCTCTCCCTTCCTCTCCTCTCGATTGTCGTGAGTTTCTCACACACACACACACACTCACACAATATTTTTCTTCAAGTTTTTCTAGCTCCACACATTTAATAGGTAATAGATCTACAACCTACCACAATAAAACATGTAATGGCAAGATCATACATGTGTGGTTCTGCTAAAATCCCCATGAGCTTTATGATGGGGTTGTGGAAACACTAAGCATGATATCCTTGCCATCACAATGTTGTGGATGTTGATATTTAAGTTGCTTTACTATTATTTTGCTATATTATTGTTTTATGTTGTTATTATTGATATTTTGTGCATGTATTCATTCATTAACCACATCTACATAATGTTTATATTGCATTTGCATTTATGACTTGCATGATATACTAGATCTAGTTGTTTTGAGTATATAAATGTCATAGATTTTTGTCCTATGTACATAAAAGACTTGTACTAGCATAATAATAGTAAGAAAATGTTAAAAAGTCCAAGATCTATTTTAGTTTCAACAAAAATGATTTTTGAAAATTCGGATGGAAAAGAACCCTATTTAGAAAAACTATTTTCCAGCTTCAAAATGAGTATTTTACATCAAACATGAAAGGCTTAGAGAATAGGTATCATAAATGAATGGTTTTTATGAGTAAATCTTAGATCTACTAAGAGATAGTCCAAAATAAGAAAAAGTTTACAAAAATTATGTTAGCATTATGTTTCAACCCTAACAACAAACTTAAAAGTCGTAATAGGGAAAGGTTGATATGTGAAGACCTATTTTCCAACCCTAAAACAAGAGTTTTATTAAATAAATGGAAGCCTTAAGGGATAGGCTTGATTAGAATTTAATTTTTGAAAGGTTGAATGAGTTTTACACGAAACAATCTCAAACATAAATTTCAAAATTCGGATTTAGAAATTACCCCCATTTAAACATATATGTCCAAATGCCAAAATAAGGATTTTAATAGAAAAATAGAATCCTTAGGTAATAGATGTAATAAAGACTTAATTTTGATAAGAATATGTGGATTTTATCAAGGTATAATCCTAAAATAAGGAAAGGTTTCAAAATATAGATCAAACAATGTTTTCATTTCTTAAAATTTTGTAAAATTTGTAACTAGGTAAAACCCCTATTTAAACATCTATTTTCCAGCTCCAAAATGAAGAATATTATTAAAATAATGAAGATGTTAGGCATATAGGTCATTAAGGTTGTATTTTGATAAAAACAAGTGTGATTTTGCAAGAAATAAAACTAGTTTTCTTAAGTCAAGTAATTTCAAAAGTTTTATGAAGCAAAAGTCTTCTAAAAGAATTCTTGTTATCAAATATCATTAAGGATATACATACAGATAGTTCATCTCATGACACTCATGATAATAACTTGTAGATATTACATGTACATATAATATACTTGGTAGAAACAAAACTTAAGAAAATAGTATCTTTCAAGCCCCATAAAGCATTGTCTAAGTACATGAGGAAATAGATTGATTAAAACCCATGAATCATGCATGATATTGAGTTATCTATGTATATAAAAGAGCCTTTCAAGATATGATGATAGCTAGGTATCTATCAAAACTTGTGAATGATGCTTGGATTTAAATTAGAATTTGATTTATGGGGTGGTAATCTTGCATAACATTCTGCACTCTCTTGTTCATGAACCAAACGACCTTATTTGATGGAAATAACTTTATAAATAGATAGCTCTCATCGAATAGGTAGAAATTGATATATAATATGCGAAATTCTGAGTTAAAATGACCAAGTTATGGTCGTTTTAAGTTGGAATTTCCTCTTAAGCAAACTTTGACGAACTTGATAGAATAGAATTTATAAGTTTCATTTAAACTTCATAGAAATACTCATTGGAGGTATTTCTTTTGTTAGGAGACTTGGGAGATGGACTAGACTTTCTCGAAGATTATTACGATTAAGTGGAATTTCGCGCCATGGCAAAGTGAGTTCACTTTCTTTAAATTACATGCTTATGATTATGCTTGTAATGATAGTGGCATTAGAATTACGACAAGATAAAATTGGAATATGCATGTGAATCCTATGTGGTTGAATTGATGTTAAGAATATCGAAATGGGAATTGCTATAAATATTTGTATGATTTAGTATAGAATCAAAGTGTCTAAAATCTCTATGGTCGCCTATGATTCATTTAAATGATATGCCATGACTATATAACTAAATTGTTCATGCATATCATATATTGAGTCACATTACATTTGTCATTATACCTTTATGGAAAAAAGGCATGATAGCTAGGCAACGAGTGGGCCTAAAAACTCGGATAGCGGTGCGAAGTCGCCTGAATTAAAATGGAAGTGGAGTAGGCACTTAAATCAATTACATAATTAATGAGTGAGTGGGCACCTGAAACAACTAATAAATGTTTGAGAGTAAAATTGAAATCTATGGTCGTATGGGCCTGAAACATTTAACCCCGAATGAAGGGCGTAAATCCATTCAACATAGGACTCCCGGAAAGTCTTATGTATTGTATGTTCATGTGCTTGTGCATTTCATATGATTATTTAATATAACTTGCTTGCCCTATTATTTGATGAAGTATCCAATTTGGAAGTGAAACTCACTAAGCTCGTAAGCTTATACCCCTATAGTTTCCTGTTGCAATACAATTATCTATGGCTATCCCCAATGGGACATTTCTCTCAGATATAGCTTTTGGAATTTAAGGAGCTTTTTGAAGAAGTCGGGACCTGGATGTTAGGCATAGACTTCTAGTTAAATCTCTTTAATCATATATATATATATATATATATATGTACATATATGTGTTGTTGTAAGAGACTTTTGTGGATCCTAAAGACTCTTAATATTTTGACGGGGGTATGCCCTTAGATCTTTGTAATAGATTAATCTTAATTAGAACTATTATGATTTATATTCTTATTACTATGTATGTCTTCTTAAGCTATTTTTTTGATTCAAAGTAAGGTCCCTTACATGATGAACTTAAGCCTTACACCAGGTGTCTAAACTCATGAAATGACTAAGGTCGTCATACTTGAGTTTAAATATCGAGTGTGGCGGATTGTTGTGTCTAGGGTATACTTTAGGGCGTGACAATATGTTTATGGCTTAGATGGCTTAAACTTATAATTTAGTTATTTTAAGCCATCATGATATGGGAAAGAGGACTTTAAACCCGGTTATCTTACTCTAGAAAGCCACTAAGCTATAATAACATTAGCAAACTTATAATTTAGTTAAATTAAACATTTAGGATGCTTAGAATCATCTAATTTCCTAAAAAGTCCAACTTATCACTACAAGAATTTTGACGTACGGCGACGTTTGCATATTGTGTAAACGTTACCTTTTCATTCTGGTTTGTCATTGATTTGATTTGTAATTTTTTCTAAATCATAAACGTGGCCAATCATATCTATTAAATAAATAAATCATATAAAATAATTGGTAATAGCCTTTTCTTTTTTCTTCCTTTTTGATTTTATTGTTTAAAAAATTTAAGAAATATAAGAATAAAATTGAATAGGTCTTGAACATTTCTTAAAATCCTACCATATGTATTATAAAAAAAAAAAAAAAAACCCTTCTTACACAACAAATCAAGTGAAATTTAATTTTAGTGAAATGTATTGGAGCCTATAACAATTGAAGTTGCCGCTTCTTCTCTAAAAAAAATCATAAATAAAATTCTCTCTGCTTCTCTAAAGCAATCTACACCGTCTCTCTCTCTCTCTCCCCTGTATACTTTTCGGGCCCTTGCTCCTCCTCTCTCTCTTCCTAGCCCCTAATCAACCTTTGCTCCTTTCTCTATTCCTCTTTGTAATACCTTTGCAACCAACCCTGTTTATTCACTAGTACTCTATTCAAAACCCTAAAGTCACCTAATTAAGCCTAAAATTTGAATCTTTAGGGATTGAGTAGTGGGAGGATGAAATTAATTATAAACCCTAAAAGTATTTACATCATCTTGAAAATTAGGATTGAGAACACGAAAAATCCAAGCAGCATAAGGAGGAGTTTCCCTACAACACACCACCGCCATCAATCTCGATGCCACCACGAACCGTTGGCGTTCTCTCTTCTCCCCTGCTATTACCAGTAAGTATGATTTATATCCAGAAAATTTATGACTCAAATCAATTAAGCTTTAGGGCACAATGTATTTTTTATGCCACACAATGCGATTTTTTATGCCACTCAAGTCTTTGAGGTGATTTGATTATATATATTACAACTTAATCGTATTATGTCTCTAAATTAGCTAACATATGATTTATGCAGGTTAATACGAGAACAAGAGTAACGGGATATATAAACAAATGACCTATGAACAACCCCATCTCAAGACATTGGTTTAGAGGTACCGTTCTTTCATTGGATGTCTCAAAGTGCTTTACGGACATGTTATGTATGAGAGAAGAATTTTTTTTTTATATCTTTTCATGAGTTATGTATAATAATAGATGTTATAGAAATTTAATTTTTTGTTATTAATTAATGTATGGTTGGAGATAGGAGCATTCACTAACAAAATTATATACTACCCATGATTTTGTTTAGCAAAAAAAGGAAATTAATACATGTCAATATTATATCAGCTTCTCTTCTTGCTCAAGGTTCGTCAAATCTATACTTTGATTTGAATTAATTTTATTATTTTCTTAATAGATATGTACAATGCAACCCCTGTGTATAGTCTATTATGGTTTTTTGCAAATTAAAAATAGACACTTACCAATATAAAATTTTCACTTGTCATTCGACTTACAGGCATCTAGAAGAGATAAGAAAGAGACAAACTCATAACGCGACGTACATATTTTGATGGCAAATTTGCAATCAAATATATATATATATATATATTTTCATTATCCAAATATATAGATGAAGAAAATTCAATACAACCACTTAATAATAATTAATCTCATTATTCAAGCCTTCTTCAGTATGAAGGAGATGATGAATTTGCATTGTCAATTTTTTAGAATCTAAACATTTTTTGAACAAATAAAATAAAACCAAATGAATTAATGTATATTGCATATAAATCGATTATTCTTCTTTAACCCTCGCAAGCCTATGATACTTGCACTTGCAAGGCCAGATCAAAAAAATAATATCACAACTTTGGTTAAAGCATTTAGTGAATGCCGTCCACACGGAGAGAGCTAGCTAATCTTGTATGATCTAACCTAATTTTGATTACATTTGATTTAAAAGGTTTTCCTTATATATTGATCTTATATTCTTGAGTCATGTTATTGATTATTCTATAATGCAGACATTTCTCATGGGAAACTAAGATGACGAACCAACAAGATGATGATGATATTCAACATAGAGGTGTTTCTGGAAAATATCTTAAAAGTGGGAGTTCAAAGTGGTTAGCTACATTATTTCCTTGGCATGGTCTTGATACTTCAACAGGTATACTAGAAATGCATAACCTTGATGGACTTATGTGTCCAAAAAGTCTGTGACGTATAGAGAATTGATGTCATAATCCTACTTAGACTGGCTTGTTGCACTTGCACCAAATAATCTTATACCTCTGCATTTTTGTCTCGTCTTTTCGCCATCTTTTAAAACAATTCTCTCCTTTTTGAGAGGACATAGAAAAATATACTAGCTTTTATAAAACTGCCAAGAGATATTAATCTGCTGATCTTCAATGAGTTGGTATATACTTATCTGAAGAATTGTACCAATCTCCAAGTTGTGAATCTTAATTGTTGTGAGATGGTGTCAGATCATAGGCTGGAACACTTCTTGTGTCTTTAACTAAGTCCTCTATTTAGCTGCATGTTCTTTGTCATAAGAGCTTAAGAAAGAAACTTGTTTAGTTCGATGGAAAAAAAAAAGACTATTTGGTTCTTTCCCAATATATTGTTTCTGTTATTAGAGACAATATATCCATACTATCTATATTATTTACTTGTTATTCTTGATTCTTTAGGTCTTTTGAATTTGACAAGTTTGAGCATTAAGAGAAATAATACAATCACTTTAGGTCTTTTGCTGCTATGAAAATGTAGTACATTTTTTATGGTGTTTGAGGCTTGCATAAACTATCTCTCCTAACTTTGGATGGCTTCCTTGACACTGTTGCATGTCTAGATACCCTAGTCAAAATAAATATATGCTTTTTAAAATAGAATCTTTAAGAGAGAAGAAAAAAAAAGGAAAAAAAAAAGATAAAATGTATGTTCTTTAAACATGATCATATGGAAATTAGCAATTTTTCTCTAAACATTCTTGCTGCTGTGTGGAGGGCACCTTCTGCTCTACCATATGAGTGGTGTATAGTGAAAATTGATTTTTTGGAGACATCTTGGATGGTAGTTAATTATGATATGAAAGCTCAATTCATTACCTTTTATATGCAATCCATTCAATTCCTTTGTCCTTGCAGTTTGCTAATTTATTTCAGCTATTAAATTACATTTAAAAATATCTACTTAACATACATCTAAACATATAAATAGAGACAAAAAATAGTAGGGAAAAATTGCCATGCAATCATAACGTGTACTTTGAGTTTTTCTCTCTTCCACAGCTTTTTTTAAATTTTCTTGATTTTTTATTTATGCTTTATAATGCATGATTCTTGATTGATAAAGATGTTGGCTCTCATCTAGTCATGATTGCATAGTTACATTTTTAATATAATGATCACCTCATGTTACTCGATCTCACTCATATATATCAAGTAGACATAAAAATAGGTATATATTAGTGATATTTTTTATACACACAGATTATGACTTTGGAGAACATTTTACATTCCAAAGCATTTCAAAATAGAAATTAGCACTCTAGTTATGAAAACTATGCAAAATAACAAGTGTCCTTTTTGTTGTGGATCAATTGTTCTGCACAAGTAATTACTCTTCTATCCTACAAGATCATATATTTATTTATTTTTCTTGGTTGCTGTGGAATCTTTGGGTGGTAATTATCTTGATTATGAATTTTTTAGATGAAATATTAATATTGCTGGCAATTGCAGTGGCTTATTGTATATAAGGTGACCTTGGCTAAACTAAAAGCCATGTTACTTTCATTTATTTAATTGATCGGTATAAACTTCAAGTTGTTCGTAGCTTGCTCGTACAACCTTTTTCTTCTATTTTCATATAAGAAATATCTATACAATGTATGTGTAACAGTGTTAGAACTTTGGCACTCAGTCAGCCTAAGAAGGATGAAATTTATGTTGTTGAGGCAAAAGTTAAAGTTAGCTCCTATCGTTAAGGGGCAAGTAAGATTTACCACTATGATCTAGCTTTTTCATCAATGGTGTTAATTTTTTTGAAGTTGATTTCCAACTTGCCTAGTTGAAATAGCAATGGTAGACAGAAAAAGATTGCCTTTATTTTATCTTTGGAAGTTAACTGCAGAGTCTATATATGTGTTGCTCCTAAAAGGTCCAGCATTGCTAGGCCCATGCTAATTAGTTTCCTTCCATACCTATCTCATATAGTGTTGATAAAAAAGGATAGGAAACATTAACTTTTTAGCGCACGGATAAAAGAATATTGCATGATTAAAACTGGAAAAACAAAGGATAATATTATTACTTCATTCAATAAGATAATGGGCATAGATTCTGCTCTTACACTATGATAGACAAAAGGGAAAGAAAAGCATATTTACCATTCAATTTTTTCAAAATAGAGGAATTTATTAATTTTACTGTAATAAAGCTTTGAAGTTCTAGAGTTGTTTAGTACAATGCATGTACACAAGAGCTTATTTGACCTAAAGAAAAACAAAAATATCAATAATACTTTAAAATAAGCTATTATGAGATGTGCTTCTTTAAGGTTTTGGTGACCTCCTTGCTTGCATTAGAGACAAAAACATACCACTTCAAGACATGCATTGTGTGGTATGATTGTACTGCTTCTTTGTATCATTCCACTGCCAATATCATACATTTCCAAAGATTTTAACTCAAATGTTTTTTCTTCCTAATCTTCTGTTTTCCTCAGACATTCTGCAACAACCTAAATAAGGTAAAGACTTGTGCCATTTTATGAGACTTATAGTTGAACTTCTATTCGCAACCATGGTATTAGCTTTTTTCAATTTTGATCTCTTGGCTCAAATAGCATTTGGTAGTTGTGAGATGCATTTAGCTATATTTTGGGTATGATAATGGTTCTTATTTGTTTGGCAAATTTAAAGCTTTGAAAAATGATTGGCATTTTATGATGACAATCAGATGCGGCCCTTGGGATGTAATGCAGGCACAATTCATCCATCCCGATTAGGCAATTGCATTTGTAATTAGGATGGCTCATTTTCGTATGTTTTAGTGCATGGCAAGTTAACCACATTTGTAATTGCATTTTTCAAAGAGAAGCCTCCACTAATAAGAGCAGTACTATAAGCCGGTTATCATCTTTTTGTGCAATTTTAGTTTGTAGATGGGATGCTCTTTTGTTCAACAAATGTCATCTTGGGGATTATTGGCTCATTGCTCTTTATTAAAAATGATTAAGGAGAACATGTTAATTATATTTGGTTTCCTTTTCTATTTGATGTAATGTATGTTGCAGTGGTTGCTTATTCAAGGATGGTGTGAAAAGGTAGTGTTGATCCAGATTAATAGGAGTTGTTTGATTTGGGTCTTTCGCTTAGGAATATAATTACATTTGCTGCATTTTTTGTAAATACCAAGTTGACATTTGCTACTGTTCTAAATGTTACCTTTTATTTTTTTATTTAATATGTTGATAATTTGTCAAATAATGTAATTTCACAAGTGGAGAACTTTAGTTTGATCAATCTATCATATCTCATCAAAGAGCACTTCACTCAAATATGATTTTTTTTTTTTTTTTTTTGCAAGACGGTCTTGGCATTATCATTGCTTCACCAGCCATTATTTCTTGGATTCTACATGCTGATTTTGGTGAAGGTAGAGTAAGTTGTAATATGCCAAAGGATTTTATATTGCAATTATCCTTTATTTTTTCTGCAAATTTTAGCGCCTTATTAAAATCACAAAATTTATAGATGAACATGAAAATAAAAGTAACATCTTCATGAAGCTTCCATGCACTAGAGATTAATGTAAAAATTTAGTACATGTTATGGCTCTAATTGTAGAACCATGTTTTTGCTTATTTATTGTCCTACTTTTTGGATAAATAATAGGCTATGACTGTTCCTTTTGAGTTGTTGTGATTATCTTATGGAGCTAATGAACAATGTACATGCACTTGCTAGAAGTGCACAGATATTTTAATTTTTATTTTAATAAATCATAAACTTTCTCTGTTTGATCTTTTATCTAAGCACCACGAGAAATCTAGAGTTTTATGTATTGTCCTTCAACCATGAGTCTGGAAAACTCCATCTTGCTATTCACTGTCCTTTAAGAAGAAGAATCAAGTCAAGAATATATCTCCATGAAGGAGTGTGTTTTGAGCTTTAGTCCTAGCTTAAAGATGAACTAGGAACTGATCCTATTCTAGGTCTTGGCTTAGAATCAGACGAAAGTGTTTATGACATTAAAGGGAAAGAATTATTTAATTGCCTTCATGAAGTTGGCACCCTTGCTCAAGTTTTTTGATGTTAGAGCTTTGGTTAATGGTGTAAGTTTTCAAATGTGAAATTGAGAACCTTAGTTCTAATCTGTTGCTTTCTTTTTATTCTGGCATAATATACCATATAATAAGTATTGTAAGGGATCAAGTTATCCTTATTAGGCACAGACGACTTTGTATTACAGATATGATCAATGTTTGGATACAAAATCTCTATCTTTTCTTGCTTACCAATTTATTGAGTTAATTCATTCTAACAGTAGTTGTTATGTGAATCTCCATTCTTTCTGTCTCAACTTATCTAGGTGTTGAAGAAGTGGATTTGTTCATGTTATGATCATATTAGTGCATGGGTGACTAAATGAAATGGATGATTAATGGATAGAAGGCTGTCTATAGTTGCTTGAAGCTTGGATCTAGTCTTTGTTTAGGTTGATTATTTTAGAATCAATACAAATTTTATGATGAAGATGTTGTCGGGATGTTAGAAGAATGTGTTAATTGTAGATACTATAACCTTCGAGTAGTGTAGGAAGGAAAGAATATATTGGCCAGCATAGTAATTAACATAATGAAGCTGAATGAGATATTATTGGAACATACTAATGCTAAGTTGATAACAAATTGGAAGTTGTTATTGTTCGTTTGTTTTAATAGCTAAAAGATGTAAGTAGAGACTATGCTGAACTCACGTTATAACTGAAACTGGTTAAATGCAAGCTATACTAAGTTATTAAGAAGAATTATAGAAAGATTGGCTTGTAACATAGCACTTAGAAGTTGTATAGACCGAAAGTGATCATAAGCATAAGATATTGAAGTTACTTTGAGAGAATAAAAGTACTGCCAAAGGTATTTAATTTATAGGCAATATAGAGGAGACTTAATAGAGAATATAGCAATCAAAATAAGTGTAATTTACCATATAATGGCTACTGCTAGAATCAATCTTACAAGATCAATTGTGATTTTTCTTTCTTTTTTTTTTTTTGTTGGTATAGACTATATAGCTAAACCATTTTTATTGGCATGAGGCTTGAGAGTTGTTGCTATACATAATACCACTAATCATGATTTTGTCTTTAGCATGTAGGGTAATAATGGTTAAAATGTAATTAAGCTTTTGGTTAACTTGCATTAACTTGGTTTTTTATCAAGACGGTGCCTCTCATAAAATGTATTTATTCTTTCATTTAATGTTGTAGTTAGCTTTTCCTTATTGCTTTTGAACTCCTCCCGAATGCAAAGAAGCCTATTAGAACTAGTTTGCATCCAAGTGAAATTATTAGTGGCTACTCTAAAGGTATCAAAAGGTAAAGTGTTTTACATTTATTATAATCGAGATGTGTTTACGAATTATTAAATGGGGGAAATTTTGACTATTTGCTTTCTTGAAAATTGTAGACAATTGAGATATTGAAAGAATTGTTTTGAAACAATAGATGTGAGAAATAAAGAGCAAAGTGGTATGTAGTATGAAAGCTATTGTTGCTAGGAAACAATTTAGACAATAAGACTTGTTGTGTTCTCTTGTCACCGATATATGTATCACCAGTCAAGTTTGCCTTAATGGTAGTTTATATAACATGTTTTAATGTTACAATTGAATTCTTTATCTCTTTTCAAAAGGCTTGCATTCAAGTTTTCTCAAAGAATCCTATAAATTTTAATATGGATAATCTAAGAGTTGCCAAGCTTCTTGGAGGTAGTTTGCATAACTCTAGCGTGGTTAGAGGTATGGTATTGAAAAATGATGTTAATGGAAGTGTAAAGAGAATGGAGAAAGCTAAGGTTAGTATCTATCTTTCTTTGATTAATTAGCTATCTTCCACATATGATTTATTTGAATGGGCATGTATCAAAGAGAAGTCTACAAAGGAGTCAAAACTTTTGGTTGTGGGTCAAAATGGGGGCACTGAATGTAGGTAGGGTGCATAGCTTTGGTTGATAGTCTCTCATGACCATACTTTTCCGACAATGTTGATTATAATGATTTCAGTCACGAGCAACTCTATTTACCCTCTATGTTATCTAATAATCTGTTTCTATATTATTAGTTTATGCTTAATTGGCTCTTGTTTTTCATTTTTTACAATTGTACTTTATCTGTGGGAAATTTATGGACTATTGATCATGCTATACTCTGTTAATATCTGGAATATGTTTTGAGGGAACTATGAAGTTGAATGATTATATTTTGATTTGATAAAGTAGCTCATATATGTAGCTTTGGTTGAAAATACTTGTTAGTTGTTGTATTTGCTAGTAGGGTCAATATGTTTGCCACTGAGATCAGAGAGAACTGCTCTCTTTCATAGTGCTAAGTAGTTACCTCTCATAAAATGTATTTATTCTTTTGTTCAACTTGCAATAATCCTTTTCCTTTGTAAGTTCAATTTTTAATGTATTGGTGTCATTAAGTTTTTAGTACATTTGTCATTTTAATTAGAATTGAGCTGTAGACAACATACAACTGAATACACATATGATGGGACTATGAAATAGGCGCTGCCCTGGTTTTTATTTGCCACTGCACAATGAAATGTCTGTACAAGGTGTTATTATGCCTGAAATGTCTGCACTTATGCTAAAAATCCTCCATGGTGGAAGAGATTTAATTCCTTAAAAGTTGCATGAAAATGAGTGAGCATTAAATAATCTCTATTGTCCAATCAAGTTGCTAGTTACTAATAATTCTGGTTAATATTATTGGCGTGTGTGTACATTTCCTATTTGGTTTTAATGCATTATTCCTTAATTTATTAGCTTTAAAAAAAAAAACTTAGTATTATCCATTATATTCATCACAGGTACATCTTTAAAGCATGCAACTATGCAAGGCAAGAGTTCAGGTTAGTTTTGCGTTTTTTCCCATAGACTTATTAACGATTTTCAATCTTGCAATAATTGTATCTATATATTGCATGGCAGCAAATCCAAATGAAAGAGATCCTTCTCCAAGTCTGTTGCATGGTGACGATAGTGAGGAAAAAAATTAAAGACTAAGTTTTTTTATTCTTACTTTTTTTTTTTACCGAACAAATTGACACGAATGGAAATACTTCTGCAAGTGCACGACATACTTCATCAAATCCATCGCTTGGAGATGATGATGTCAATAGTGAGGAAGAAAATTAAGTACTCAGTTTTTTGTTTTTTGGCTGAAGCAACTGATATGAATGGGGTCAAATCAATGTGATAAAGTGTGTACATATGCCCATTTTGATGTAATTTGGAGTTTACGCTAACGTTTCTTGTAAGGACACTAAACCATATTGTTTTTGGTTTTTTTTTTCCCTTTAATGCAACGATGGTCATGGTGATCTTTAAGTAATTTTTATGTTATTAGTTTTTATTACATATCGAGCACATTGTATGCTCCAAAATGTATTAGTGACATTTTTTCATATATAAATTTCATGTGCTGAAGTAGTAGCAAGTATCAATTATATTGTGAGCAAACAGGTTTATATTGTTAATTGTGCATATATTACACTAAACAAATATATATTGCCAAATAAACCAATTTGAGTATTAACATCTTCTTAACAAGAATAGCCACGTTTAAACGTCGCTAAATAAAATAACAACCACACAAGTAGACGTCGCCAATGCATTAGAATAGCCACGTGTAAACGTCGCTAAATCAAAATAATAACAGACGTCGCCAATGTATTAGCATAGCCACGTGTAAACGTCGCTAAATAAATCACATTGTGGTCCAACAAACATATACGAAGCTTATTCAACCTGTGTATGGCCACGGTTAAACATCGCCAATTATGTAATTTACTTACGTTTACACGTTACTAATAAAAATGTTTACCCACGTTTAAACGTCGCCGATCACAAGTTTCCCTCCTTTTATATTTGGTGGGATGGATATTAGTCATATTTAGCCACACATAAGTGTGACCAAAACATGATAATAAGCCATGTTTAAACGTGGCCTAACAAAGTGTATTTGGCTGTCAAACTACCATTGGCGACGTTTCAATTTTTAACGTTACTTATCAAATCTGCGACGGACCTTTGGCGACGTCTATAGGCCACGTGTAAAAAAACGTGACAAAAAATCTTTAGTCACGTTTAATTGATGTTTAGCCACGTTTATTAGACATAGCCAAAGACTCATTTTGTTGTAGTGTATTGATTAATTTTTAGATCATTATATTTGTTGTTTAAGTGTGATTACGGTGTGAACTAAGCTTAGATAATTAATGAAATTAGTCAAGAAAACATCTTAGTTATATGAATGTTATTACAAATTTTTTCAAGCATTGATATGTTGTTAGCATTTAGTAATTGGTTGAGTTATAGTATAAGGCATCAATGTTGGAGATAAATTCATTTATAATATCAATAAGTATCCTAACATCCTTATTAATTGTGCTTTATTGGTTATATTTTATATGATATTTTGTTGGTTTGCCAAAAAAAGATACTTATTGAGTGAATTATTCATTTCGGGGATAAATAAGGAACAATTAAGCTTTTTAGAGGATTAAAAACAAAACAAGGTGAAAAAAAAGGTGGATTTTCAGCATACACAACCCATGTACACGGGTAATGTATGTTGGGGTCATGTATGAATGAAGTGAGAATTTTTCGGTGTTTTTCCAAGTGTACACTACCTTCTTACATAGGTTGTATACGAAGACATCCCTATATATATGCATCTTGTTCAGTTATTTTGAGGATCCGATGCATCATATTTCATTCCTAACTTTAAAGTGCAAATCTTAGAGAGCTTTCAAGGGAAATCCACTAAGAAACACCTTGAGATTCACAACAATTGTTTAAGGGGTTTATTCAATCATGTTTTCTTTAAACTCTTCTAGAAATTCTGGTTTCATAGTTTATCATATGGAAGAGTAGATTTGTATGCCCTAGGTTTTGTGAAACCATAATCAATGTTCTAAATCTCTATTAATTAATGAAAGTTTATGTCTTGAATTCATTCATGTGATTTTAATTATTCTTGTGATAATTTCTAGCTAAGATTATTGCATACTTGATCCTTGGTGGTTAGAAGAAGATTTTAATCAATAGGACAGATCATCCATGACTGAAGAATTTGCATGTTTCACCTGGACATTGGGAGACTTCGAATTTGTGCCATAGATATTTAATCTATAACTAGGGTTTATGGGTTTCATACAATTTTGCATTGGTGTTAGTGAAGGAAGACATTCTCACTTTCTTATGTAAGATTAGGAATCAATTAACTTAAAGAAAGTAATTGGTTTAATCAAGAAACCCTGCAGTTCATGACTTAATTATTCATTAGTTAACCCTATCATAAGAAGTAAGGGTTAGGCTGGTCAAGACTAGGGGCATCGTTATGAATTGATTTTAAAACCGAAAAAAGTATTCATTTCATTAATTAGGGTCTATTAGTCATTAGTTTAATTAGTCAATTTGAATTAGCATAATCACTTTTATAATTTAGGCTAAATAGTAGTAAAAGGGCATTATTAGTACTTGCCCATAGATCTCTAGGACGATATTCGAGTTAATTTCTATATTACATGATAGACACGCTGCCTTTGTGTGGATCTAAGATTAATAGGATTTATAAATTGCAAGCTTAGTGATCACACACACAATCAAATATCAACATTTCGAGTGATTAAAAAAGGAATTAACATTTTACAATGAGTCAAATAAGAAAATCAACATTTTGCAAAATTAATTTAAGGTATTAACATAGTTTTGTTATTGATTTTCCTAGATTTTCTTCAATAATTCATTATAGATGCCTTGTTTAACTTACTTTATTAAACATTAACATTATGTTTGGAATTTTTTTTTTTAAAATAGAAAGCTGCATAAATGAAATGAAAGGAAATTAAATAAAATGAACTTTTATCACATGTTTGGATATGAAATGTGGAAATGGAGA
This sequence comes from Combretum micranthum, assembly GCA_024138025.1. Classification (NCBI taxonomy): domain Eukaryota; kingdom Viridiplantae; phylum Streptophyta; class Magnoliopsida; order Myrtales; family Combretaceae; genus Combretum; species Combretum micranthum. The sequence continues at coordinate 127,371 of JAMXBD010001927.1, forward strand.
GAAACAAGTGGAAATCTTGTGTTTGGTAAGCATAAATGAAATGAAAAGAAAGAAAATATAATAGCATACAGACGAATAAGTCCAATTTTTTAGATCCTAACTAACAAAATAGCAGGCTGTGGTCAAAATAATGTAGATTCTTAGTGAACAAGAACCATAAGGAAGAATTAACAATGCCGAAAAAGTATCTGGCTTCTAGATAGAAATCCTATCTCTATCCCTAAAAAATCCACAACTCATTGCTTTTAACTTATAAAGACTAATAGAAAAATAATCACCACATTGACATTGATAAATATAGCCGTAAGATTCTTTTGGCTTCTTCAACCATCATATCCTCCAAGTAAATAGTTTGTGAAGTTTCTCCATGATGTTTTGAGGCTTCCAACTCAAGATCATAATCTTTTTATGACGTTGCATTGCTGAGAATTTCCTAAACTTTTTGTATCCTTAAAAACTTGGCACCTAAACTTAGAGATCCTGTCCTGGAATTGCAAATAAATTAAACACCTAAGCAAAATGTTAAATAAGAAACCAAAGCAAAAACAAACATGAGAGTGCCGATTTTCATATCAAACTTTCAAAATCAATTTCATATAACCATATAAAAAATGTTCTACAATTTTATTTACATTATAATCACAATAATTTCATAAATTGAAAAAGTATCTTAGGAAAAACACAAATTCCTAAAACCATAAAGGCATATAAACCAATTTAAAGAATATGAATATAATATAAATAAAAAGCTACATATACTTTTAGAATTTATACATGGATAAAGAGATATTGACCAAATCATCATTTCACATCAAAGAAAGTGACTACATAGTTCGGTAAAGGAACTCAAAGCATTCAATGTAGTAAAGAACCGAATAACCTCTCCAATCTTAATTCCTACAAACACTTCGAGTTGGCAAACAATAAAATTATTACTATTCCACCCATAAGTAACAAGCATTATGTTTTGCTTGGCACTACAAAGACCAAGAAGTGGATTAAGCTAGCAAAATTGTTTCACAAGTTATGATGAAAAAGGAGTTCCCTTGAATGGCCAAGATGGTTACTAGCCAAGTAATTAATGTTTCTATCACTTTTAATTAACTTTATACTAGTGTGATGGATAATTATGAAAATACATACGTAATGCGTGTGTCGATTGTAACCTCGGTTTTCCTTGTAACCGAGTAAACTTCGAAAACCGAAAACCAAAATCCTAAACTGGTTTAGCTTAAGCTTGAGAAAGAAAACCTAAGAATCCTGAATCTGACTTTCCTTGGATTTCAAACTAAAAGAACCTTTGTAAAATAAATTAATATGGAATATTGCTCTAAAGTATATTTCAGACCCTGAAAAGATTTGATTTCGAAAAATTTTCTATTCCGGGCATTCCCAAGATCCATTACGGAAAACAAGCCCTGGAACTTGAAATTCTGAAAAATATTCTGGAATACTCTTTACAATCGAAATTTAATAAGGATTTCAAAAATATAATTTTTATAATTTTTTTGTTTATAAAAATTACAAATATAGCCTTTTTCTCGTATTTTCTTTACTATTGGTAAAATAATTGTCTTGTTTACTATTTATTACTATTCACAAGTATAACCTACTACACTCACAAGCACTCCCTACTCTTACATCCTTACAAACACTCAATTACATTTTCTTTTCCAAGAAAAATTTGTCTCTTAAAGAATTATTACCAATTTAGACTTTTTATTACATAAATTGCAAAACAAAATAATTTAAACACTCTTCAACAAACCCTCACCCCCTCACCCCCCAAACCCCCCTTCCCTTTCCCACCCACCCACTTACCCATTTTTCCCTAAATTGTTTTATTTTTTTCTTTATTATAATTAAATGAACCCTAATTTACCTTACTATATAATATCTTTTATGACTTCTCTCTCCTTTCATTCATTTTTCACTTTTCAAAAACTCACAAACTCTCTCTGTTTTTCCCTCCTAGCCGTGACTTCCACACACACACTCACACAAGTTCAATTTCTTCTTCATTTCCCACTCATTTCAAGCTTTAGGTGATGGATCCTTAACTTTTCTACACTAAACCTTGTAATGGTAAGACCATTCATGAGTGTTTTCATATTTAAGTCCTCATGAGCTCTTGCTAGGGACAAGAAAATACTACTACATGAATATCAAGCCATCACAAGAATAGATCTTGTGTTTAAATGTGTTTTCATCTAATGATCTTCATGCTCATGCATATAATAGTAGAGTAAAGTAGAGATCTTGCATAAAAATCCATGTTCATGTTTTCAAACTCCCTTTCATGTATCATAAATAGTAGATCTAGCATCTAAATGCTCATATCATACTTGACATTCATGATCTCATGGATATTTTGTGTTTTAGTATATTAATGATCATAAAAGCCTTTGTCTTATGTATTAAATGTTGTAGTTAGTAGATCTTTAAGTAGATGAGACAAGAAACTTAAAAAAGAAAATTTTTGTTTGAAATGTTCAAATAAAAATTCGGATGGTTTCAAAGCCATGCATTAAAAACCTTTTATCAACTCCAAAACTTGTGTTTTATATGAAAAATGAAAAGTAGAGGTAATAGATATCATCAAGTGATGATTTTTATAAGTTGAAATAAGATTTGCTAAGAAAAATATGCAAAACAAAAAGTAGAAATAAGATAGGAAATTTTGAGTTGCTAGTCAATTTAAGAAATTCATAATAATAGAGTAATGGTATGAAAACACCTATTTTTCAAACTCAAAATGAAAGTTTTATTTAGGAAATGAAGTCCTTAGGGGATAGGTATAATTGAGCCTTAAATTTTAAAGTAATAAACAAGTTTTTATCAAAGAAATCACTCAAAAACGAATTTACAAAAATTCGGATTTAGAAATAGACTTATTTGAAAACATGTTTACAAAGTATAAAATGGAGATTTTTATAAAGAAATGAAGGCTTTAAGAAATAGATATAATAAAGACTCAATTCTAACAAGGATAATTAGACTTTTTAAAGAAATTATTACGAAACAAAAGGAGATGATCAAAGTTAGGAAACTAGTTTTTTAAATTTGAATATTCATGGAGTCTTACAAAATAAAGAGTTTCTTAAATTTCCTTTTGTTTAATATCACCAAGATTATGTATACATCAAGCTCGTCACATGCCATTCATGATAGGAAGTCATCAATATTGCATGTATAGTTAATCTATACAGTAGGAACATTACAAATAATTATAAAACTATTTTTCGGAATTGGGAATTGCTACTGATCAGAACGTTTCGTGACCCAAACATTTTCCAAACTTGGAAATAATATTAGAATTAGATAGATCTATCAAAGTAGATAGAAATCGATATATAATTTGTGAAATTCTGAATTAAAAATATGACCAAGTTATGGCCGTTTTAAGTCGGGACTTCCATAAATGTTGAGAATTACGAATTTACTAGTTTTGTTTAATAGTTTAGATTAGTTAAGTGATGAAATACTTAATAGGGTATTTCTTTCTTTTTAGGTGACCCCAAAATCGACAATTCCTTACTACCGGATTACTATTACTAAAAGACCGGTGAACCAATGACCGAGTGAGTATTTCTTCCAATTCCATTTATTATATGTAATTGTAATGATAGTTGCATTAGATATTTGGTAAAGATTAAATGGATATGCATGATGAGGATGAATGGGAATTATGTATGGTTGCTGTTGATATGAGAATTTGAAAATAAGAATATCGAAGCCGGGTATTAACTATTGCTTGTATAGATGAATTAGGATTGATGTGCAATTGATTGACACTTAAGGAATTGGTATAATTGACTATTCAGAATTGAAATAAATATGGACTCATTCATATCATAAATAGGGATAGAGCATTAGCATTGATTGGTTGCCCATGATCTGAAACGGAGTAAAAGTTGCTTAATCGTGATCCATAAAAGAATTAATGAGTTGGTTAATCGTGATCCACAAACAAATTTATAAGTTTGTTGACCGTGATCCCAAACGGCATATTTTAGTAGTACCGTAGTATTCGTTAATCTGCTAACTCGGGATGGAGGGCGAAAGTCCATTCACATATCATTTCCGGCTAGTCATATGTCTGTTGTTTCCATATGTTTGCTGCATATCACTTGTTTGATTAATCACTTACTTGTATGATGTGTTATGAATGAAATCTTGGAAGTTCTCACTCACTAAGTTAGTATAACTTACGTCCCTACAGTTTTTATTTGTTGTAGCACCAGTTCATATGGCTTAGATAGAGGTAACCTACAGCTCAAGTACAAGAGCTAGGCGTTTCCTTTAGAAGTTGTATTCAATTTTTTTTAGACTTCCGTAGGAAACCAAGAGACTCTGGATGACTATAATAGACCTCTAAACAATATTCTTTTGTGGGGGAATGCGCCTTAGTATTTATAACTAGTTATATATGTGTTTTGATTTTTTTTTTCTAATGCTATTGAATGCCAAATTAAACTCTTTAACTCCATCGGTTTAAGTATTCTATTGTCGTAAAGGGATACCTTACATCTATATAAGACTCTCGAAGGACTAAGGTAGTAATTTGTGAGTCTTATATGGCATGTGGTGGATTGTTACGTTTAGAGTACCCTATGGGGCGTGACATCGATCTTCACTGTTCAACTGGAGGAATGAGACTCATGGTATAAGTAAGCAATTATGTTTAATTTGATATATTCAGCTTGTTTGTTGGTGGATCATAATTGTTTTTTGTGAATCGTCTGTTCAGTGCCCATAACTAAGAATAATTGTAAAGTGAGTCATTTCTCTATCAATTTTTGCTTTAGGTTTTGTTTTTTGATTTATTTATTTTTAACTGTTCTACCTATAATGAGCCATTTACATGTAAAAGCCTATGTTTTGGTGGCCTCGATAAAATATACTTGTTACACTTTACTTCTAGGCATTTTTTTTTTTCTACCTACTCTTGTTATGTTCTAAAGTGGAGAATGTAGCAGTTGCACTCATAATGTAGCACGAATGCAACTATTTAATGATTGGTTTGGCATTCTTATCTATTTTTCCATATTACTTTCTACAAGTGGAGACAACTATCAATGATCTAATCTAAAGAAGGCAACCCTTGCAAGGATGAGTGCCTTTCATAGGAACCTCAAGGTTTCAAAGTCTGGTCTTAAGAGGAAGAACGAGCAGGCTATTATGATTTGCGGTAAGAAATGAGATAATCATCCATTATATTGCTATTACATAGTCCAAATCACTGTAAATAAATTCAACATCTACAATTTCTACAAATCATCCATCATATCTTGAAAATGAATGACAATGAGATTTTTTATTCTGAAATGTTGACCACCAAAAGTGTTGTCATAAAGTTAATAATACAATTTGTTTTATAGTAGGTTAGTTTAAGACATCATAAAGGTATCTTGATAATTACACATTCTTAATGAATTTGTGGATAAGTTGATCTAGTGCTTCATGAAGGGTAAGATATACATTGAGAAGATGTTTAGCAATGAAAAATCAAGTGCATTTTATTCGATATTAATTCTTTGACATAAAAAAATGTAATTAAAAGATGAAAAAATCTATGAAAAGTGGACATTGTATATGCTTTCTTAACACGGTTTCAATATATAACGAGGTTAGAAATGCTATAAGAAGACATGATATAGGAAGAATTTACCTTGAAAGAGAAAATGGAGGCAACATAAGGATATTATGTGGAACTTTTGAAAACATGGAAGATTATAACTTATTGCATAGTGAATCTAACTAAATTAATAAGGTTCAATCTTTTCTTTTAATTTCCTATATTTGTCATATGATTTAGGATTTTTTTTAGATAGATCTACAAAATTGTTGGAAGGTGCTTTGCTTCACACAATAACTATTTAGAAATATTTATTAAAGATTCATCTATGTTGTTTATTTATGAGCAAAAGAAACTTTGAAATGTTATTACAAAAATAATGTAAAAAGAAGCAAAAGAATAAGAAGAAACCTGGTCGTAAGTACTTCATCACCAACTTGGTTTCGACTGCATGGTTCTGTTTTCAACTACCTATTGCTATTGATGTATTACACTAGGCATTGTAAGATTAATACAAGTAGATTGAACAAGAACAAAGAGGGAATATAACAAGAATATTAATAATAATAATAAAAAAAACAAACTCCACATCATTGATCAACATCCACAAAATCACAACATTAAACAAGCAACACAAAATGAGAATGATCATCACAAGCATAATCATCTCTCAATAGCAACATACACGCTAATTTTCCCTTTAGATGAATCAAAAGACACGCTGGTCTTCAATTTCATTTTATATACAAGAAAAGATAGCCGTGCATACAATACCATGCCTTGTCTTACATGATTCTTGACCATCGTACTAACAAAATATATGAGATACCTTCAAAAGATAGCCCTAATGACTAAGACTATTTACAAAACAATAATATACAAATGTACATCTATGGCTAGTTACAAAAGATAGTCTTAGCACGTTTGATCATGGCCCTATCATCCCATTGTTACGCAATGGATATTGGACTTCACCACATGTTCCTTTATTCATTCTTTGTTTTATGAAGAAGATAACTTTTTCATTTTGAGGGAAGGTAGCCAAAACTAATCCTTACTCTCTTAGGATTGTCTGTCAGATATTCATATGTAGGAAAACACAATTCTTCCTTAAATTCAATCTTTAGACCTTTTCTTCAGTATAGACACTAGGTTTAGAGCACTTAAATGCTTCACTTCCTAGCTTCAACCATTTCCTGATAGTAAGGTGAACCTTCTAAACCTCTTTTTCATTCACATCTAGTTCAATAATTTTTTGTTTTGTCCCTTTAGCGTTTGCTGAATTTTGGGGATCCGTTTGAGAAGTAAGGACTGATACATTTGTTGGACTTGTATTAGGAGGACTTCTCATTATACAAATTGTTAGCACATCAAAATCATGGGATTAGCCAAAGAATGGGTTATCTAATATTACTTGATTTTCAAGTACCAAATCATTATATTTTCATAGCTTCCGCTTCACTTTTGTCTCAAGCCCATCTTCATATTTTCTTCTTTGTTGTCTCAACTCCTTAACCTATAGCCCTATCATTCCCAAATATCACTCATAATGTATCATAACACATGACTAGTTTGGTCATCCACTTCTTTGCACTTGGTTTTTCTAAAACAATTATAAATAAAATTAGCAAGTTAAAATTCTATTGCACATGATGATCAATATAAATATTGCATGTTAAATTAAATACCTTTGTTGAAGCTTGCCAAACCTCATGCTTAGCTCAAAAAGTTAAGAAATAAGATTCCATGCAAAACTGCTTAAATTATTAAAGAGAGTGAACACTTCATGAAAATTGGATTTAATTGTCTTTTGCTACCTGTTCTTGATTTTTTTCCTTATCAATGGATGAATTGTTTAACTTTTTGCGAAGTTCCTTCACAACATTGTCATATGTTGATAAAGTAAAGGTTCTATGTTGCATGTTTCCATCGACCATTTAGTGGTAAAAAGCATTACCTAGGTGCCCATCCATTAATTTTGTCCGTTGCAAATGTGCCATTTTCCCACTTTCAACTATACCATCCATATTCTTTTCATTTCCTCCTCTTGTCTATATAAAATAAACAATTTTTGAGTACAATAAATTAGGTGCTTTTACATTCCAAAATAGTTATAGTATATAAAACACTAAACCACAAAAAGTGAAGATCAATTATCAAATTAAGTGCTTTCACATTGCAAAAGGAAATATACAAGTACATAATAAAACATGCAAATTTTTCCATTACATAGAGTTGATCACTTAAAAACTACTTTTCCTTACCAAGTGCAAAAGATTGTCCCTCTCACAAAATATAGTTCCATGTCAACAACATAAAACAATTCTTTGTACAAATTATAGCTAGCCACAAGTCCTTAGAGTGAATCTATCTTACAAAAATACAATTTACTTTCAAAAAGATTGACTTACACCCATCGATTGTCTAGTTCCATATTTGTGCTGCAATACTGTCTCTTAAAATTCCTCCAACTCTAGCATCGGTTATATCGTTGTCCCATATATGACCATTGTTATCTATTTCAGCATTTAAAAGATCATGGTCTACTTCAGATATAATTGCCTCTTTGGGATCAATACCCATTAGATAGTACTGCAATATGCAACAAACTAAGATTTTATCACATTGCCTTTCAAACATTAATGCTTTTTGTGGCACTTGATATAATGGGAAATTGCTTTTTCAATACACTAAATGCTCTCTCAATGGCATTGCATAGAGATGAATGCCAATGACTAAATAGCTCACATGGATTCTCCAGTGCATGTGTTAAGTACTCCTTAAGATGATATTGTACACATTTATAAAAGGGGAATGAGTCTACTTCTTATCATGCGGTCGTCATCCAAAAGGTAATATTTTCCTAATAAATAAAATGTGCTAATTATGATAATTTTTACAATTAAAGGTATTATGTAGTTAACATTGTTACTAAGTTAGCCTCTATAGAAAAGGCATCTTTTATTATTCTAGAATCTAATGTGGAATCCTCCCACCCAAGTAATATATATGTAAATCTGAGGTTAAAAGAACAAGCAACTAGTACATTCTATGTGGGATATTCTTTCTTACTGTGAAATCTTGGCACATTAGCATTGACACTTTTACACAAATATGTGTGCCATCAATTACACCAACAGTCCAATAAATTAATAAAAGGAAGTATATAAAAGTATGAAAGTTATTGATTTTACACCTATGGAAGAGTTGAAAATTGTTTATCTTAAAATATGGATTAAATCTTTTGTTGTTGAAGATTTCTTATGGTATAACCTTGCCATTAGGTTGCTTCAGAAAATTGTCTCATAAGAGATGATACTCTAAGGACACTATGAAAGTGCTTACTCACAGTTTCATCCGAACAACAAAAGAAAAAAAGACATTATGGGGTTTTTAATGTTAGTGTTAAAATATGAATGTATTTGGACTTGCTCTTCAATTGATGCTTTGTGTATCTCTAAGACGTCACTAATTCTTAAAATTCCACAAAGGTTTTCAAAAGCCATAGAGCTCATGCGTGTAATATCTTTACATTTTTTGTCATCTTTTAGGTGTGCCAAAACTTCTTGTCTAATTTGATTCCATTCTAGTGATGTGATGCCATGATAAATTTGATCTTCTTGTGGTATTTGGATTATTACATACCCTAAACATTCTTTCCACCATGTAGCATATTGCTTGTGAACTTGTCATTTCCCATATTTTCATAAAATTCTTAACCTAATCATCCTCACGGTCATCCTCAAAATTATCCATGTGACAATGCCAAAAATATAAAATGAATATAATATGCAAATTGTGCCATAAATCAATTTAAAAAAAGAAAGAAGAAGAAGAAACACAACACCAAAAAATTACAACTGACAATAACAATAGTACTTGGATGGTTTTGAGAATGGTGTCTCTCAAGCACACCACAAAATATTATAAAACAACATACTAGTTAAATGGCTCTTTATTTTGATTCATTTGGTCATTTATTTCTTCAATTATGGCAGCATTAGGATAGTGAATTTTTAAAACATTTAAGATATGTACTTTAATTTACACCACTTTGTTATCATCATATCAATCACAAAACTTGCACTCCATGTGAACATATAATAGAAGCGATAGTGGATACATGATATGCCTTTCTAGAAGTACCTTATAAATTACCATACGTGTTATAGTTTTCAAGCTACAAAGATAAATGAACAATACTATTCTATTTGTAAAGAAAATCATACCAATATATACATTTTTTTCTCCTATATTGAACAATCACACATGAAAAAAGAAAAGATAAATAAGAATACATAAAGAATGAAGCATGGTGAAAGTCCCCAATGGATGATTTTTGTTCCCCATACTCTAACCATTGGAAAATAATATGAGCTTTGGTTCTCTAGTTTTTATTGTATTGTTTCTCTATAGTTACATCTTTATTTTTTAAGAGAGAGGATGTCTTCAATGGCTTGTGGTATGCTTTATTTTCTCTCTCTTTTTTGAGGGCATTTTAGTCATTTTACATATTTTTACTTACTTTCACCTACTGTCATCCCCATTCATCCCTAAATTGGATGGAAACAATATAGCCTCAACTTTTCGTCAACTTCCATTGAAACTCACTCCATTTCCATCTCAATTAATATAACCAAACATAACTAATTCATTTCATTTTGCTTGCCTTCCTTTTACTTCAGTGGATTTCGTCCAATCCAAAACAATGTAAATCTACTTTTTAATTGCTCAAAACATTGATACCTCCAATGAAATTACCTCTAAATATTAATACATTTTATTGTAATTTACCCTTTATTAGTTGTTATGAAATTGTTTACTATATTGAATCAATTTTGACAAGTATTATGTATTTAAAATGATGTTTTGAACAAGTTTTGACTCAAGGTGTATTAATGTAATCATGATTTCAATTTTTTTTTCAAAATCATGGAAACTTTCCCAAAACTAAACCCTTTTCCGAATTTTAAATCTTAAATCAATAATTTCACTTGATTTTATAATCTTGGTAAAAGATAATCCACATTATAAATATGAATTATGTTAATTTTAGGATTAAATCTAAGCTTGAACAAAATAAAGCTCGTAATAATATTGGATTAAGGACATAAAAGAATTGAAAATTGACTAAGTAAACCTATTCTTAGAATAATAAAAATCAATCCTCCCCTAATTTTGATTTGCTATAATTAATTTAATGCCCATCACCTATTGTGAGGATGGAGGAACAGCTAGGGTTTTCAATAAAACAGGGAGTGAAGATGGCTATTGAAGTATTACAACGTAATCTGTCTGATATTGAAGAAGCAAGTGATATGACCAAAGCTGTGGACATGGGCTGCAACGTGGATTCGGATGTGGGTTATTGAAAGATAGGCTTGTGTGAAATCACAAATGGGCCAAGTTATTATGGGCCATATCACCATAGCTTAGTAATAGCTAATTTTACATACAATAATTAGTTACGATAGTGCATGATTAGTTACATAGATTTGGCATGTGCTAGGATCTATTGCCACTTGTCCACATCCTAGAAAAACAGAATATATTGTAACCACCTTACTATCTTACTATATCTATGGAGTAAGAAAGGAAATGGAATATATAGAAATTATGCAGTAAATATCATTTTTCATATTCGAAATTCTTGATAAATCATTAACAATTCATTAACCCAGTCCAATTGGTATCAGAGCCTCCTTAGGTAGAAGGTCATGACCAACAAGGAGAAAATGGAAGAATCCTTAGGTCCATGCTCAAGGAACAGGAAAAGCGGCTACTAAAGAATTTCACCGAATTGTTCAAGTAGCAACAATCCACATTGGATCGATATGGTATAATGTTGGGTGACCTGCAAAGAAGGTTAGTGAAGTTGTTAGTCCATGTCAGATGCAAGTTGGAAGCTTAGGTAAACCAGTGATGGTGGTTCTCCGCCCAGTGTTTTTAAATCTGGAAAGGCAAAGGCGGTCACGAAGGATCTTCTTGCAGCTGATGAAACTCCTTATTAACTCACTACCAGATCAACACATTTGGGTTTTCCTACTTTGCCTGGTGAAGACTTAAAATCTTGGCTTATTAAGGTAGAGCATTTCTTTAAATTAGATGACACACCATGCAATTTAAGAGTTAAGGTTGCTGCTATAAATTTGGAGGATTTGGCTTTGCATTGGAACCATTCTTTTGTTCAAAATAGGATTTCACCTACCCCAATTACTTAGGACAAGTTTGTAATAGGGCTACAACATAGGTTTAGGGCTAGAACATTTGATGATCCTATGGCTTCACTTAAGGAATTAGTATAACTAGGAACATTGGAGGAATACTGGGTTGAGTTTGAATACTTGACTACCTTAGTTCATTTACCCAAAACCATAAGATAAGTTGCTTCTTGAGCCTAAAACTAAGATTCAATACCCTATTCGCATGTTTCAGCCCCAATCCTTACAATACATATACCCTAGCTAAATTACAAGAAACCACTATCTCTATGACCAAACTCCCATATAAAACCACAAACCACCTATTACAATAACATCAGTTCACATTACCACCATATACCAAAACCTAAAACACTGACATACCCCAAACCCGCACAAATACCCAATACCCAATCTAAACAATCACTTCGTAAATAGCCAACCAACACCTGCTACACCTAAAACTAAACCTAACTTGCCTCACTAGAAGATTCACATTAGAAGAATTGGATGAAAAACGTAAGAATTGCCAATGTTTCTAGCGTGATGAAACATTTGGTCCTAGTCATCGTTACAAAAATAGGCCCCTCAAGATGATGTCCAGTGGAGGAGGAAAATCAGGTGGATAACCTAGCATTGGAAGACGAGATATCTAAATTAACCTTATATGATATCAACCAAATGCAGGAGCAAGATATGATGAGATTTAATGCCTTCTACAAAAGAAAGAAACTGAGAGTTTTAGTAGATTGTGGTAATTTGCTCAATTTTATGGATGAGAAGGTTATTAAACAATTAGGTTGTCCAATGGAGTGTACTAAGTCTGTTAAAGTGATGTTAGCATATGGTAGTCCAATATTAACCAAGGGATATGTACCATGTTTAAGTTTGACAATTGAAAATCACCAGTTTAATGTGGAATGTCATGTATTACCCTTGGATGGAGAAGATGTGGTACTTGGAATTCCTTGGTTGAAACAGCTGGGAAACATTGTTTGAATTTTTGTTATCTCACAATGGAGTTTATAAACCCTATAAATTACTGGGTACTAGGGAAACTTTGTTGGCCATTAGTGAGAAACAACTGACTAAGTTAGTTGTTGATAAGGAATCAGACCTTGACATCCAGTGTTGGATAGTATCCGGTAAACAAATTGGACCTAAGAGGGAGGAACATATGGGAATACTACCATGTTTATTGGAAGTTATTGAAGAGTTCAGTGACCATTTTGAGGAACCACACGCTCTACCTCCTTCTAGAGGTCATGAACACCAGATTCACTTATTCAAAGGAGCTCATCCTATCAATTTGAGGCTTTATCGACACTCAATAGCTCAAAAGAATGTCTTAGAAGTTATGGTAAAGGAAATGTTAACACAAGGCACTATACGACCTAGCCCTAGTCCTTTCTCTTCTCCTGTTGTGTTAGTGAGGAAGAAAGACAACTCATGGAGGATGTGTGTTAATTATCGTGAGCTCAATAAGCTCACTGTTAAGGATAGGTATCCGATTCCTTTAATTGATGATTTGTTGGAAGAATTATTTGGGGATTGTTATTTCAGCAAGCTAGATTTCAGGTCTAGCTATCATCAAATCTTGATGCATCCTAAAGACATTTATGAAACAACTTAGGTCATTACGAATTTGTAGTTATGCCTTTCAACTTAACTAATGCCCCTTCTACCTTCCAAAGCCTAATGAATGAATTATTTAGAGAGCATTTGAGTAAATTCATTTTGGTATTTTTTATGATATATTGGTTTATAGCCAAAACATGAGGAGCATGTTCAGCATTTGAGGATTGCTTTCTAGATTTTGAGGAAGGAAGCACTATTCCTAAAGAGGAGTAAATGTGTGTTTGGAGCATTGCATGTAAAGTACTTGGGGCACATCATTTCAAAGTATGGAGTGAATACTGATCCTAAGAAGGTTGAAGCTATTCATAATTAGCCTAAACCTGCCAATGTTTGACAGCTTAGGGGTTTCCTTGGCCTTGTTGTTTGCTACCGTAGATTTATTCATGCCTATGGAACTATCACTAAGCCTCTCACATATGGCTGTTAAGGAAAAATGGGTTTGTTTAGAATGACAGGGCTGATAATGCATTTGAATTAGTAAATAAATTATTGACAAAGGCACCAATTTTGAGGCTACCTGATTTTTCTAAGCCTTTTGTTATCAAAAGTGATGCTAGAGATGAAGGGGTTAGTACTGTTTTAATGCAATAACATCACCCAATTGCCTTCCGATATAAGGCATTGGGAGAAAGACAAAAGGGTTTGTCCATTTATGAGAAAGAGATGCTAGCAATTATGCAAGCGGTGGACAAATGGAGACACTATTTGATTGGGAGGCATTTCATCATTAAAACAAACCACCAAAGCCTAAAATTTTTGTTGGATCAAAGGATAACCACTAACAGTTAACAAAAGTGGTTGACAAAATTGCTTAGCTTGGATTATGAAATCTAATATAAAAGTGGCTAAGCCAATATAGCTGCTGACGCTCTTTCTCGTGCAGGTTATGCAGGTTTGAAGACTATGGTACACATTGCCAATATATGGTCAGAGATCATGGAGGAGATCAAAGCTAATGTGTTAGCTAATAGGTCTTATCATGCCATTTACAAGAGGGAAAGCTGGTGAAAGGTTTTACCATGGATAATGGTTTATTAAGGAAGAAGGGGTGTGTTATTGTTGGAGCTAAAGTGGAACTAAGACAAAAGCTGATATCACTATACCATGATGGAGTTATTGGACGACATTCGGGGGCTCAAGCTACTTTCAAAAGGTTACCCTTAGTTTTTACTTGGTCAGGTATAGAAAAGGAGGTGAGGTTGTCACGTCCCAAAAGGTACCCTAAACGTGACAGTTCGCCACACTCAATATTAAGGCTTAAGTATGACAACCTTAATCATCCCGAATGTCTCGATACCAAGTGTAAGCGTACCTTCGCTATCGTAGTGACCAAACTTTGGATCATACCATTTAAGCATCATACATAATAGCAATTAAGAAAATGAATCATAACTGTGGAAAAATACATGTATTCTATTTTTAGATATTGTAATTATAGAATCATACTAAATTAGGGGTCTTTGACCCATTAAATTGTTTGACCCATTAAATGAGCCATTAATGAGCCATTAAATTTGACTCATTAAATTAGGAGATTTTGCTATTAGTTGCCTTTTTTATCCTTTAGACAACTTGTATATATTTGATTCATTGTAAACCTAAAAAATATACAAGAATTCTCTTTCAATGTTTTACGACATGGTATCAGAGCAATTCATCCTGGAGTGCTTTTGATTTTCTGCTTCCACCTTTTTCTTTGTTCCTTCTTTTTCAACCGGCCTTAATTGCTGGTGGTTTTCTTTTTATCCTTATACCTACGACTAGCCAGCCTTAATTGCTGGTATTTCTCCTCTATTTTTGTTTCATAGGTGCTATAGAGCCAGCCTTAATTGCTGGTGTTGTTTCAATTTTTTTATTCTGATTTGTGCTAAGCGACATGTCAGAAATTTGTTCTTTAGCATATTCAGGTGAGTCTTCACTTTCTATTGGATTAAATGTTTCGGATGCTACCTTTTCCACCTCTTGGATTATGGATTCAGGAGCTACCGATCATATGACCCACTCACCAAATGTCTTTACCACCTATTCCCCATGCCCAAGCAATAAGAAAATCGCCACTGCAGATGGCACCCTAGCAACAGTAGCTGGTATAGGAGATGTCCAAATCAACCCGTCCATAACCTTAAAAAATGTTCTTCATGTTCCTAAATTATTCACCAATCTTGTCTCTATACAGAAACTTACACAAGATTTACTTTGCAAAGTGATTTTTTACAATGATTATTGTGTATTTCAAGAAAAGAATTCGGGGAGGACGATTGGACTTGCTAAAGAACAGGATGGTCTCTATTGTCTTAAGGTGTCAACTGGATCGAACGGTTTCAAAAGCAGATTACCTCACTCATTAATGTCTGAATCCATATTGTCTAATAAAGAAAGAGCATTTCTTCATCATTGTCGGTTGGGTCATCCATCTTTCAGAATTGTTAAAGTTCTATTCCCTTTATTATTTTCTAAACTTGATGTTGAGAGTCTTCATTGTGAGGTGTGTGAGCTTGCTAAACACAAGCGTACCTTTTCCAATCATAATAAAAGAAGCACTTTTCCTTTTTATCTTGTCCATACTGACATTTGGGGTCCCTCTATTATTCCCAATGTTTCTGGGGCACGATGGTTTGTGACTTTCATTGATGACTGTACTCGAGTCACTTGGGTTTTCTTGCTCAAACATAAATCCGATGTTAGTTCTGTGTTCCCTAAATTTGTTTCAATGATAAAAAATCAGTTTGGTGTGAGTATTAAACGATTAAGATCTGATAATGCTCGAGATTATTTTAATCAAATCTCACTCCTTACTGTCAAAAAGAGGGAATAATTCATGAGTCTTCATGTGTCAAAACACCACAACAAAATGGAGTGGCCGAGCGGAAAAATGGCCATCTTTTAGATCAAACCCGAGCATTGTTGTTTCAGAAATTTGTTCCAAAACAGTTTTGGGGGAAGCGGTTCTCACAGCCACATACCTTATTAATAGACTTCCTACTAGAGTCTTAGGATTCAAAAGCCCAATGGAAGCGCTTTCCTCCTTCTATCCAAATCTGTCCACCACCAACAATCTTGCACCTCGCATTTTTGGGTGTGTATCCTTTGTTCATGTCCACAATCAAGATAGAGGAAAACTTGATCCTCGAGCATTAAAGTGTGTCTTCTTGGGATATTCCCCCACTCAGAAAGGGTATAAGTGCTATCATCCTCCATCCAAGAAATTTTTTGTGTCTAGAGATGTCACTTTTAGTGAACAAGAGGCATATTTTACCCAACCTTATCTTCAGGGGGAGAGCTTTAGGGAAGATAAGGCAAAGAGTTCAGACAGTTTTCTTCTTGAATTGAGTGATCTTTCTGTATTGCCTACACATGTTGAGTCCCCAGCAGCACCTGCTGATCTTTCTGTATTGCCTACACATGTTGAGTCCCCAGCACCTGCTAAGTCCCCATCTAATCTAATTCCAAGTCCACATGTTGCTGACCTGGAAAAATCTGCTTTTGAAGACGTGCGATTTGGTAAAAACTTGGTGTACTCAAGAAAAAAAAGGACACTCACATTCCAGGATCTGTGCAAGTTCAAGAGTCTGATCCGTTCTCTAAATGAGGTAACAATTTCTGACTTTCCAGCCTTGCAAAGTGAAACTGAACCCCAAAATGATTGTGATGATCAAGACCTTCCAATTGCCCTTAGGAAAGAAAAGAGAGAATGCACAAAAAGGCCACTTTACCCCTTGTCACACTACCTTTCTTTTAAAAAATTCTCACCTACCTATAGAGCCTTCCTTGTCAACCTTAACACTATCACCATTCCCACCACCCTATCTGAGGCATTGTCTGATGAAAAGTGGAAGCAAGCCATGGACAGTGAAATGAAGGCACTTGAAAAGAACAAGACTTGGGAATTGGTCAGATTGCCAACAGGGAAGAAGTTAGTAGGTTGTAAATGGGTCTATACAGTAAAATATAAGGCTGATGGGTCAATTGAGAGATATAAGGCAAGGTTGGTAGCAAAGGGATATACGCAAACTTATGGAATTGACTATTTGGAGATTTGCACCAGTTGCCAAGATGAACACTGTAAGAGTCATTTTGTCCCTAGCTGCTAACCTTGGGTGGAAGTTACAACAGTTTGATGTAAAAAATGCATTTCTACATGGAGAACTAGAGGAGGAGATCTATATGGAGGTCCCACCTGGTTATGGAAAAAACATGGATACTGGCACAGTGTGTAAACTGAACAAGGCTTTATATGGTTTGAAGCAATCTCCTCGGGCATGGTTTGGGAGATTTGCTAGAGTTATGTTGAAGACAGGATACAAACAGAGTCAAGGGGATCATACCTTATTCATCAAACACTCAGCGTCAGGGGAGTGACAGCCTTACTAGTGTATGTAGATGACATCATTTTGACTGGAAATGATGAAAAAGAGCAACAGTTTTTGAGTCAATGCCTAGCTAAAGAATTCGATATCAAGACTTTGGGGAGATTGAAGTATTTCTTAGGAATTGAAGTTTCTCATTCAAAGAAGGGGATTTTTATATCTCAACAGAAATATGTGACTGATTTGCTCAAGGAAACAGGTCAAGCTGCATGCAAACCAGCAAGTACCCCTATAGACCCGAATCACAAACTAGGGAATGCAGAGGAAGATGCCATGGTGAATAGGGAAATGTACCAACGTCTTGTTGGACGGCTCATTTACTTGTCTCATACCAGACCTGACATAGCTTATGCAGTAAGCTTGATAAGTCAATTCATGCATAGCCCAAGAGAGACTCATTTGCGAGCTGCATATAGGATTCTGCAGTACCTCAAAGGAACACCAGGAAGGGGGATTTTTTTGAAAGAAATAAGGATGTAACTCTTGAAGCCTATACTGATGCAGACTATGCAGGATCTACTGTTGACAGGAGATCAACAACAGGGTACTGCACTTTTCTTGGAGGAAATCTAGTGACATGGAGAAGCAAGAAACAAAGTGTGGTTGCACGATTAGTGCTGAGGCTGAATTTCGTGCAATGGCTCAAGGCATATGTGAGTTACTATGGTTGAAAATCATCCTTGAAGACCTAAAAATTAACTGGACTAGACCAATGAAGCTCTATTGTGACAATAAGTCCGCGATCAGCATAGCTCACAACCCAGTTCAACATGATCGAACTAAACATATCGAGATTGATAGGCATTTCATCAAGGAAAAATTGGACAGTGGCCTAATATGCACTCCATATGTATCAACACATGGACAGCTTGCAGACATTCTCACCAAGGGGCTGAGTAGTTCAACTTTTGAGAGGATTGTGTCCAAGCTGGGAATGGGAAGTCCCTATTCACCAGCTTGAGGGGGAGTGTGGAAAAATACATGTATTCTATTTTTAGATATTGTAATTATAGAATCATACTAAATTAGAAGTCTTTGACCCATTAAATTGTTTGACCCATTAAATGAGCCATTCATTAATGAGCCATTAAATGTTTGACTCATTAAATTAGGAGATTTTGCTATTAGTTGCCTTTTTTATCCTTTAGACAACTTGTATATATTTGATTCATTGTAAACCTAAAAATATACAAGAATTCTCTTTCAATGTTTTACAACAATAACAATATAACCAAGGTTCATAAAAACTATTAAGGAGTCTTTACAACATTAAGGGGCATTCCCCTATAAAAGATAACTAAGACTAATAAAGAGTCTATCATAACATGATTTTACACTTTTGAAACTCCTTTTGGAAACCATATCTACTTCCATCTTGCACATCTATCCATAACATCTTAGCTTTGGAACGCATTATCTAGGTAAAATAACCTCTTGGTTCCAACCAAAAGGTACAAGAGCTGCAAAAGATATCTAAGAGGGCATAAGCTACTAGCTTAGTGAGATTTATTTCTACAAATAAACACTAGACATACAATAATCAAAACAAGTTTATTTAAGCAACCATATGAAATGCATAAGCACGTAGGTAAACAATACATATGATTTTCCGGGAATCATATGTTTGAATGGATTTACCCCTCCATTCAGTGGTTAAGTGTTCCAGACCAAACAGGCCACTATCATACCACATAATTCCATGATAATTCTTGTTTATTATCTTTCCAAAAGAAAATAACATAATCCAACTTATTTGTAGTTTATTTTCGAGCTACTATATAGCTGCCAAATACGTTTTATTCGGGTGTTTTCTCATCGCTAGTTGATTTGGACGATGCCTCGTCTCTCTATAGAAATTACAGGCTCTATGAATCTCTTTACTAAGCCTTTGTCCTACCAAAGGAATAGTAATAAATGCAATGAACTCACCTGATGACATGCATGAATTATTTTAGTTGAGTACTCATGGTGTAACGCCCTAAAATAAGGTATTACAACTCGCCACATGTCTTCTCTTGAATAGGACACGCTAAGGCTCTAATATCCACAAATTTCTCAAATATCACCTGTAAAGACACATAAGGTATCTTATAGGGTACTCAACACAACCTGTATAACCTGGAACATAGCTTCTGAACAAACTTCTAATTTAAAATAATCATACAAGTTGGCAATACCAAGCCAACTAAACCAAACCACCAATTCACATAAAAACCTTCCTTACAACCTAGAACTTCCTATGACATAAAATCCTAAAGTCTTTACATAAAACATAAACAGATAATTTCAATGTCTTCAATATATCTAAACACTTCTCTCCTTCCATGAACCTGTAAACTGCAAATCTAACTCTCAGGTGGGTAGTCAGGTCCACTATCGCTATCCCCTAATCAAAGATCAGATCATAACCCAAAAGATCACGTACAATATTTGTAACGCCCTAAACTAAGGCATTAAAACCTGCCACGTGTCCTCTCTTGATTAGGACACGCTAAGGCTCTAATATCCACAAATTTTCAAATACCACCTGTATAACTCACAAGGTATAGAAGAAATCATATGGTCATCATAAATAAACATTCTGATAAATATAAAATCTCCATAATCAGAAAACTAGACATTGTTGACATAACTGCAGGTCAACAAGTCAACCATACTCTAAAACTATTACTATATGAAAACTCCAAATATAACTTAAAATTTCAATAAACAAAATATAAATCAATCATTAAAGTCTTCTCTGTTCCATCCTATATCATCTATGACTATACAACTAGTCATCAGCAAGGTAGTCAGGACCGCTAACGCCATCCCCATCCTCATAGATGATATCAAAACCCGAAAGATCATAAATCACATTATCATCACCTGCACCTGAAATATAATATAATGAGCGGCGAAGCCAGTACGATAATATCCAATCCAGTTCAAGCAAGATTATGCACAAACAACATGTATAAATAAATGCAACTAAACTAAATGCATACAACAGTTTATTATCTATTTTAGTCCAGCAAAACAACACAGTTCAGAATCTAGTATACATAAATCCTGAACCCAGAGTAACTCAGACTCTGCTATAAAAACAACCAACTGATTTGAAAATAAGTAATCATATATACATATATGGATGAGTGGGTACTCCCCAAACATCCCAATTCCTGAACACCTAAATTCTACCGAAATCATTTCTTATCACGAGTCCACTCGGGACAACCTCACACTAAGATCATCAGGGTGCCTCACCAGTATCACTGTCTGCCAGGTCTTTACTGGTCAAAGCCAAACACAACCAAGCAGACAATTATTAAGCCGAATATTTATTAAGTTCATTATGCAATTCTGTTCCTACATCCATTCACAAAAATTCTAATTTACAAGCACATACATCAAACAATGGATTGGTCGTACCTTTCTAAATTTCAGGAATCCAAATAAAATCCCCAGAATTTGATACCGACAACACACAAAGTCAACCCAAACTCCACCAATTCCTATATCACATCAACAACAGTTTCATAAACTCCAAACATCCTGTTACAATATATATATATATATATATGTCAACAGACATGATCGCAATATCTTAACAAACATAAATTCTCCAAAAATCCTAACCTGAAAAGAAATCTCCGTTATCTGCACTGTCTATTTTGACCAATCTCCTCAATTATCTTCAAGAATAATAAGGAACCGCACTAAACTCTACTATCATCAATTATTTTCATCAAAGCCCTAATTCGCAATATATTAAGATTGTTTAGATCGTATTTTGTTGGAATCCATAATAAAAGAGATTTACTTACTATTTTGATTCGCTAAAACCCGTCTCGCATTACCAATTTACTGATCTCACAGTGCTAGGGTTTTTCTCCAAATCCTTCATATAAAAATTTAACCAAACCCTAAGAAACTTGTATAAATTGTAAAGAATCCTAATGAAAAGATTAAGATTACTTACTTTGGATTAGAAAATATTCTCCCGATGATTTTCCAAGCATATATCTTCAAGAACTCTCCAAAAATCTCTCTCACGAAGGAGAAATATTATAAAGAAAAATTCTGTCAAAATGATTTTCGCGTCTCGTATTTATAGAAATTTGGTCATACGCCGGCCTTACGCCGGCGGCATACCTGCAGATCTGGTCGGCTTACACCATACGCTGGCAAACTTATATGAACGTCGGTAGCTTTCGTCGAGGCTTTGGTTTCCTAGAATTCAATTCTTTCTTCCTACGCCGGCAAATCCTCGACCTACGCCGGCGGCTTTCATGCCGGTTGTTGGGAAGAAACCCTAGTGAACGCCGGCAGCTTTTCTCCCAGCATTAAGAAAAACGCTAACTGTTCCATCCTATGCGTCTATACGCGGCGGCGTAGATTCCCTAGGAGAAGGCGTACAGTCTGTTACAGAGTACGCTGAAATTTTAAAACCTAGGCCGGCGGGCGTTTTTTCTTCAGGGATGCGGCTTCATTGCAGAAATTAAGAAAATGGTTCCAAATTGTTGCTAATCTTAATCAAGTCTTTATCATATGAACACAATACAATTGTATTTCAACTTTGACCATAAAACCTTTTTATTTAATATCCTTTGACTCTTTGACCCTTCAACTTCCATAACTGTACTTTAGAAATCAAAAGAGACGAAACCCTTCAATTCTTGTAACAGCACAGGAAACGAAAAGACACCTCATGTATTATATGCCTGCCATATAATACACATAAATAAAACTTATAAGGATGGACCATAAAACCCTCTTATTTTATAACAAATGACAAACTTGCCCTTCTTTATAAAATATTTATCTTTATGTTACAATATCTTCATCACCTAACCTGAAATTTTAAAAAGTGAGCTACGAAGCCCAGTACAATAACTCCAATCCTTTAAAGCAAATGCAAATGCAAATGCAAATGCACACGCAACAGGTATATATATCAAATACACTTAGTCTAATGCAAACAATCAGTTTGTTATCTTTTCATAGTTAGAAAATCAACACAGTTCAGAACTATGTATACTCTAGTCCCGAACTCGAAGTAAGTCAGAATCCTCTTTAAAAACAACCAACTCTTTGAAAATAAGGTAATTATATACATATATGGATGAGTGGGTACTCCCCAAACATCCCTGTTTCCTCCTAATTCTACCAGAATCATCTGTATGCAGGAGTCTACTCTGGACAACCCACATATAGATATTCAGGGTGCCTCACCAGTATCACTGTCTGTCAGATCTTTACTGGTCAAAGCCAAACACAACCAAACAGACAATTATTAAGTCGAATAGAATTAAGTTCATTATAAAGTTCTATCCCTGCAACCAATCAAGCAATACTAATCTTACAAGCAAAAACAACAAGCAGGGATTGGTCGTATCTTTTCCAATTCCAGGAACAATCTTTCCAAATCCACAAATCCTTTATGAACAACAATACAAAATCTCCAAATCTTCTCACATAAAAAATATAATAGAAATAAAAATATGTAAATCCTCAACCCATTCAAACCTAACTTATCAAAGTCTCCAAAAACCCTAACCTGATATGAGAAACACCAAATTTGAACTTCTTGTTTGATTGACTTCCACAAAATCCAACAAGAGCAACTTTTCTTCTCAAAACCCTACTTTATAAATTAGCAATTTCAGACAATCCATTATCATCATAAATCCCTTACTAATTCTAAGATAAAGAGGATGAAACTTACTTTGATTGATCTCAGTTCCTGATAATTCGCCAAATGATAGGAGCTTTTCAAAACCCAAACCCTAGGTTTCATAAACAGACAAAACCGCAAATCATGAAATCATTCTCTTTATTTTAAATCTATGATTGAGATGATATACTTACTTGATTTGAATCTTAATCCTTGCTTGTTTTCTCGAAAGATTAGATCTTGATCAAAACTAGGGTTTCCTAGAAAAATCCCTTCAAAATCCAAACAAAACCCTAAGGAAACGAAACAATATAAGAAGAATCTTGATAGATAAAGGCAAGATTACTTACTCTTGATCCAAATCTGATCTCCCTTGATATTGTTCTTCAAAACACTAAAAAACTCTCAACTCTCTCTCTCTGGTTGAAGGAAGGAGGTTACAAATGAAAAAACACAAACCTTAAGATCTCTTATATAGGAAACATTTCGGATAGGAAAGGCTAGCACTTATGCCAGCAGCCTTTCCTTCAACGTCAGCGGCCTTTATGCCGGCTTTCACCAATTTCACAAAAGTCCGATAGCTTTACACCGACAGCTTTCACATATAAGCTGGCGGCCTAGAGACCAATTTTCCTTTATCAAAAGCTATTCTTCAAACTTCTCTAGATCATAGGCAAAATCATCAACTTAATACTATGGTAGACCATAAAACCCTCTTATTTTTCAACATATGACAACTTTTGCTCTTTATCATAATTTATTGAAGATTTACTATTTTTAAGGATTTGTTGACCATCATCAATGTGAGGGATGATTATTATGTATCTCATTTATTAGGAGTAACCAAAATTTCCTTCTCTTTAATTAACAAACAACATTCCTTTGCCCTTCTTTATAAAAGTATTTTTCTGTATATTACATATCTCCCCTCCTAAAAGAAACTTTCATCCTCGAAAGTTACCCGAATCACTATCTCCTTTTTATCCATGCATCCATTAGTTCTCTATCACTCCTCTTCTTCTTTACATCATATTGACCCATCTTCATGCTTATATCTACTAGCTAGAATATAATTCCATCGACGTCTATTTAATTCTTAACTTTCACCACTCAATTTGGATTCACTTCCTCCGTTACTTCTCAATACCTCTTGACTATAACGTAAACTTATTAACAATATTCATCAAGAAATCTTGCCTTGACCTCATTGTATTAAATCTCCAATTCAGTTTCCTCGAGCGATGTTTCAAAAGCTAAAAATCCCATAACTATAGCTCCTAATTTTAATTCCAAAAGTCAAATCTTACATTAACCTGGAGCTCCAAATGTCACTTTGTTACTTATACTTCCATTTATTCGACTTAGTTTTTATCCTTATTGTTCCATATCAAAAAAATCACATCACTTGCATATCATTCATCTAATCTCAAAATACTCATTAACTAACAATACTTCTTCTAATATGTTTTCTCAATCTCTAATATATTTTCTTATATTTTCCATCAATATATACATGAAGATTAAAATTAATACTTATGTCCTTAAGTAAACCTTTAAAATCATTGGATGACTTTTAACTCTTCCTTTGACATCATTACTTCTAACATTCCGATAATTCTTTGATATTTAGATTACTAATGCACTTTGTCTTCAGGGTTTCACCATACAAATCCATTTATGGGCCCAATATTAAGTGATTGTTCTTCACTTGGATTTGGTATCCTTATATAACTATTAAATATACTTCTCAACAAAAGATCTTCTTTGATTATATACTTTTATCTTAGTTCATAAATCAATCATTACATCCTCCAAAACAACTGTAGATTGCACTATAGAAAACTCATTCCAACTCATTAACACAATTAAACTATTATACTTTACCTCTAATTACCACCATTTCCATCAAAACTTCATTAGGACATAGTCACCCTATAATCCTTCAATTAATAATAAGAAAACTCAAATAATGGAATTTAAGATTTTTCAACTCTAACTCTAATGATCAAACCTTACATTACTTTGTTATTTCAGATGATTATAACATCTATGTCTCTATTGGTTAATCAATTTTTTTTCCCACTATTGTTAGACACCATAGTTAATCCATAATTTTTATTTACCATTTGTGCCATTCCAATTGTCTCCTAAACTTGTATTGCCTTTTTATATAACAATTTATATCTTCATATAAATTTTCTTTAAGAATCATCTCAAAATTCATCATCATAGATTAATATAGATGTCATCCTTGTTTCTCCATCCATAGATTTCTCGTAACTTACTAAGATCATATTTCCTTCTTGCAATGGCCATTCCACATGCACATTCATATCTTCATAGGATTTAACTATTCTCTAATTTATATTGGTTATCTCAATACTTTTTCTCTACTCTTCAACATGATCTTTCTCATGTCATCTAAAAAATATCACTCTGAGGTGACCAAAGCCACTAAATTCTCATTCCTCTTCCTATTCAGACCTTCTACCACAACATTTGCTTTTCTAAGGTGATATTGTATATCCGCATCAAAATCCTTTATTAGTTCCAACCACCTCCTTTGTCACATATTTAGATCTCTCTGGTTGAAAATATACTTCAAGCTCTTGTTATTCATGAAGATTTTGCACTTCTCATCAAGTAATTTATGTATCCAACTCTTTAACGTATGACCTATGACTATCAGTTCCATGTCATGAGTGAGTCAATTCTTTTCCTAAGGCTTTAACTATCTAGATGCATATGCTATAACTTTACCTCCTTGCATCAAAACACAATCTAGATCTTGTATAGAAGCGTCAATACCAATAATCTACTCTTCACTACTTACTAGCAAAGCTATCACCGGTGTAGATACTAACTTTTCTTTTAACTATTGGAAACCACTTCCACAATTATCATCCCACACATACTTCTCTCCCTTTTGAGTCATTCAATTTAAAGGATTTAGAAATCTCGGAAAAATCCTCTACAAATCTCCTATAATATCTTGCCGTTCCCAAGAACTTCTAATTTCCAACACATTATTAGGAGTTGACCATTCCCTTATAACTTTCTCCTTTTCAGGATTTACTGAAATTCCATTTCCGTCCACAATATGCTCTAAGAGAAACACTAACTCCAAACAAAACTTATGCTTGGTGAACTTGGCATATCACTTTCATCATGTAGTGTTCTCAAAACTAATCTCAAATGTTCATCATGTTCTCCTTTAATCTTTTACTACACCAAAACATCGTCAGTATATACTATTACAACTAAATCCATTTACTCTTTAAAGACCATTTTCATAAGACCCATAAATATAACTGAGGCATTTGTAAGATCGAAAGGCATAACCACGAATGCATAATGCCCGTATTTGGTCCTGACAATTGTCTTTGAAAATATTGTCAGCTTAAATCCGTAGTTAGTGATATCCTGATCTCAAATCAATCTTAGAAAATACTTGCACTACTACAACGGGTACTTATTCTTAATCATTACGTGGTTTAACTCTTTATAATGTATACATAACCTCATCCTTCTATCTTTCTTTTTACAAACTCACTAGAACTCTTCAAGGTGATACGATTGGTCTAAAGAACTTCTTCTTAAGCAAGTCCTCATGTTGAACTTTTAATTCTTCCAATTCCGTCGGAGCCATACGATATGGTACTTTAGGCTTAGATAAGGTATCTGACACTAGATCAATACAAAACTCTATCTCTTTTTCAAGCAGTAGCGATAATAGATCTTTTGGAATTAAATCAAGATATGCTATCACTATTTGTATCCTCGTAGGATCGGTCTTTAATTCATCTTCTATTGTCAAAACTACCATTTACTAAAACTGACTTTTCCTACAACTCATATGTAAGCAACATTGAAGGTCCTTGCACTTCAAGCTTATGCACAAAACGATCTCCATCCGATAAACTAAACTGCACAACTAGATCTAGATACAACATTATGTTTCCTCAACCAGTCTACTCCTATCATATCCATTACTATAATATTCGCAGGTAAAACATCACCTTCCATTTTTATATCCAAATTCTTTACAAATCCAAGTCAACATTGCTCCATATCCTAAAGGTATCTATAAGAACACTCTTAATTGCCTCCTCGTATAAAAAAAAAAAATTCTCAAATATGCTTGAAAACTTGCACCTGTATCACAATCTTAAGAAGCACTTGCCCTCCAGGCTCTTTTCATTCTTTAGCTCGATATCCATATTGTCCACACTTGAAATAGAATACCTAAGAATAACTTTTCCAAAACCTATCACTGCCCAACCTTGACACTTGAAAAGCAGGTATTCTTAAGCCATTTGAAATCCCTGATATTAAATGGTCCATAACACTTGGTACACTCCCTTTTTATACCTTGAACTTTTGATTTGTCTTGATAAAAGATCGACCTCTTCTCCCTGTCTTAGGTAAGGATGCTAGACATCTTAAGGTATAACCATCCAAAATGATCTAAACACTATAGGACTACAAGATATGATCTTACTAATACAAACAAACGTATCTCCACAAAATAAAAGGGTAATCCAACTTAAGGATCAAAACTTTATAATTATAGGATGAAAACAACACTAACCTAGATGAGATAGAGAACCCTAATGTATTCCACCCCTCTCATCATTACTCACCATCCTAAGGAGTCAAAACTTAAATCTAATAGATCATCACCTATTGCTCTAATACCAATTAAGTTGTAACACCCTAAAATAAGGCATTAAAACCTGCCATGTGTGCTCTCTTGAATAGGACACGCTAAGACTCAAATATTCACAAATTTCTCAAATATCACCTGTAAACACACATAAGGTATCTCATAGGGTACTCAACAAAACCTGTATAACCTGGAACATAGCTTTTGAAAAAAATTCTAATTTAAAACAATCATACAAGTTGGCAATACCAAGCCAATTAAACCAAACCACCAATTCACATGAGAACCTTCTTTACAACCTAGAACTCCCTATAACATAAAATTCTAGTCTTTACATAAAACATAAAACATAAAACATAAATAGATAATTTCTAAGTCTTCAATATATCTAAACACTTCTCTCCTTTCATGAACCTGTAAACTACAAATCTAACTCTCAGGTGGATAGTCAAGTCCACTATCGCTATCCCCCTGATCAAAGATTAGATCATAACCTGAAAGATCATATACAACATCACATGTACCTAAAATTTTAAAAAGTGAGCTACGAAGCCCAGTACGATAACTCCAATCCTTTAAAGCAAATGCAAATGCACATGCAACAGGTATATATATCAAATGCACTTAGTCTAATGCAAGCAATCAGTTTGTTATCTTTTTATAGTCAACAAATCAACACAGTTCAGAACTATGTATACTTTAATCCCGAACTCGAAGTAAGTCAGACTCCTCTTTAAAAACAACTAACTCTTTGAAAATAAGGTAATTATATACATATATGGATGAGTGGGTACTCCCAAAACATCCCCGTTTCTCCTTAATTCTACCGGAATCATCTGTATGCACGAGTCCACTCGAGACAACCTCACACATAGATCATCAGGGTGTCTCACCAGTATCACTATTTGCCAGGTCTTTACTAGTCAACGCTAAACACAACCAAGCAGACAATTATTAAGCCGAATAGAATTAAGTTCATTATAAAGTTCTATCCGTATAACCAATCAAGCAATAGTAATCTTACAAGCAAAAACAACAACCAGGGATTGGTTGTACCTTTTCCAATTCCAGGAACAATCTATCCAAATCCACAAATCCCTTATGAACAACAACACAAAATCTCCAAATCTTCTGATATACAAAATATAATAGAAATAGAAATATGTAAATCCTCAACCCATTCAAACCCTAACTTATCAAAATCTCCAAAAACCTTAACCTGATATGAGAAACACCAAATCTGAACTTCTTGTTTGGTTGACTTCCATAAAATCCAACAAGAGCAACTTTTCTTCTCAAAACCCTAATTTATAAATTAGCAATTTCAGACAATCCATTATCATCATAAATCCCTTACTAATTCTAAGATAAAGAGGATGAAACTTACTTTGATTGATCTCAATTCTTGATAATTTGCCAAATAATAGGAGCTTTTCAAAACCCAAACCCTAGGTTTCATAAACAGATAAAACCGCAAATCACGAAATCATTCTCTTTATTTTAAATCTATGATTGAGATGATATACTTACTTGATTTAAGTCTTAATCCTTGCTTGTTTTCTCGAAAGATTGGATCTTGATCAAAACTAGGGTTTCCCAAAAAAATCCCTTCAAAATCCAAACAAAACCCTAAGGAAATGAAACGATATAAGAAGAATCTTGATAGATAAAGGCAAGATTACTTACTCTTGAACCAAATCTGATCTCGCTTGATCTTGTTCTTCAAAACACTCAAAAACCCTCATTTCTCTCTCTCTGGTCAAAGGAAGGAGGTTACAAATGAAAAAACACAAACCCTAAGATCTCTTATATAGGAAACACTTCAGATAGGAAAGGTCGGCACTTACGCCAGCAGCCTTTCCTTCAACGTCGGCGGCCTTTATGCCAGCATTCACCAATTTCACAAAAGTCTAAGAGCTTTACACCGGCGGCTTTCACATATAGGCTGGCAGCCTAGAAACCAATTTTCCTTTGTCAAAAGCTATTCTTCACACATCTCTAGGTTATAGATAAAATCACCAACTTGATACTAAGATGGACCATAAAACCCTCTTACTTTTCAACATACGATAACTTTTGCCCTTTATCATAATTTATTGAAGATTTACTATTTTTAAGGATTTGTTGACTATCATCAATGTGAGGGATGATTATTTTGTATCTCATTTATTAGGAATGACCAAAATTTCTTTCTCCTTAATTAACAAACGACATTCCTTTGCCCTTCTTTATTAAAATATTTTTCCTGTATATTACACATGGCATAATTAAATATTTTGTGGGTGATAATAGAATTACAAACAATCAATTTTATGCTAGATCAAACATTCATTATAAACAATTCATGCCTCGATATACTTAATCGTAATTTCAATCAAGTATGTAAAGCACATGCATTTTCTATTTTATCTTTTCATCAATTCTAACACCACTATTTTACAAGCAAAATCATAAGTGCAAATATATAAGAAATAAACTCACTCGGCCATTTGTGTGGATACTTCTAGTCAAGGAAATCCTCGGGACACGGGTACTCGGCCTCTACATCACCTAAACAAGAGAAATACCCAAAATGAGTATATCTTGGAAGTTCTACTTAAACTTGAAACTTTATTGTTACTAGGTTCGTCAAAATTCGTATAGAGTAAAATTCCAACTTAAAATGGCAATAACTTACTCATTTTAGCTTAAAATTTCGCATATAATATACCGATTTCTACCTACTCGAAAAGATCTATCTATTTCTAAGGTTATTTTCTACATAAAAGGTCTTTTGGATTCCCAAAATCCTCGGTACTGAACCAAAACGTGAAATCCCAGTTTTTGTAAAACAATTTCCAAACTCAATTTTATTCAAAAATTCTTTTGGCAAAAATATAGATATGTATATAGTTGAAAAATCCTTTGAGTATTTATATAGACTCATATCATATGCAAGATTCTAATGGTGTTGTCTCAACAATTATTTCTCGTAGAACAATTTATTTTAAAGATGTTTAAACTTAACAAACTCCTTTGTAAGTGTCTTGGAGAAACTTTATAATTTCTTAGGTTGTTGTAAACAAGTATATTCTTTTTTTTTTTTCTAAAAATAAGTAAATTTTCTTTTAACTTTTAATCTTTTACAATTTTGGCTTTTTGTGGCAAAAATTAAGTTTTCAAAGTTTTTATCAAGTTATGGATGGCCTTTGATGATTATTAACTTGTATATATTTCCTTTTTAAAGAAAAAAAATGGTTTAGTTAAACAAGTCTTATTATTCTTATATTCTCATCTTCTAACTTTTTCAAATATAAATTTTATTTTCAAAACTTGGTTCCTTAAGTCTTTTACCAATTTTACTTAGAAAGAAATTATTTTTTTAAGTTGTCAATAAAATCCATTGCTTTTGAAATCATCATACTTATATTCTTTTTATTTCTATTTATATACTTGGAAATTCCTTATTTTTCTATGTGGGTTTATAAATTAGAAGGGTGATTTTATCTTAATCTTGAAAACTAGTTTGCTTCTTAGTTTTTATTATGAAGTTGGAAAGATTCTAATTTTCAGTTTTCTATGAAAAATTTGTATACCATAACTTATTAATACTAAATTTTATAACTTTATGTGACTCATCATAGTAAAAGAAGACATTTGTTTTGTTAGTCAACTTCTTGGAGAAAATCATCTTTATCGTTATTAAAAATCTTGGAAAGTTTGAAAAGGAGTTGTGAAATAATTTTTCTTATAGGTTTGCTAACAAAATCTTGATTTAAACATAAAGTTATATATTGAAAGAGTTTAGTTCCATTTTCCTATATTAAGGAAAAGTATACTTTAAATTTTTGTTGAGACAAGATCATTATGATGATGCATGTTCATGAGCACATAATATAAAAAATGATGAAAATATATAAAATAAGAAGCAAGATAATATAAATAAGAGATCTAGCAATAATAAGCAAGATAATATATCAAGTATCAGGAACCTTAGCTTCATCAAGTAACCTGGTCAAGCATTGGGAGCCTTAGCTTCATCAAGGCAACCTGATCAAGTATTGGGAGCCTTAGCTTCATCAAGGCATCCCGAGACTAAGTCCCAAAAAGAAAAAGAAAAAGAAAGAAAAAGCAATAATAACAAGTTAGAGAAAGTTAATAAGCATTAGGCTCTAAAATATATATATATATACATATACTTAATAATATATATAGAGTTAGATAGAATCATAATAACAATAATAACAACAATAGTAACAATAATAATAATATGATAACATAATAACAACAAGATAATAAAATTGGAACTTTATGTGTAAGAACAAAACATGAACATGTTGTTGCTTTTATTACTCATATGAGTTTCAAAACAACACCATGGTCATGCTAAGTTACATAACATGGGTGTAAAAATATTGTTAGGAGTTTTTACCTTTGAGTGTTTATGTGGTAGGAAGTAGAAGATGAATATGAGATTATGTGGTTAGAGATATGTAGTAGATAGCTTGTGTATAGAGAAGGGTTTGTGTGTGTATTTGGTGGAAGAGAGTTTTTGTAGAGAAAGTTTGGAGAAAGAATTTGTGGAGTGATTTTGGGAGAGTTTTGTTATATGAAATGAAGGTGTGAAAGAAGTTAAGGGAAAATGAAGTATTTATAGAATTTTTGAAGTGGAAATTAGATGTAATAAAATAAATTGAAAAGAAAAATAAATGAGAGAGTGAGGGGAATTGGCGCCAATTTTGGAGGGAAGGAGAGAGGAAGTGAGTTGATTTGTTTGTATTGTGTAAGAAAATAATTAATATGTAAGATATGATTTGATATAAGATGTATTGGAAAAGTAAAATGTAAGAAAATAGGTATATAGGTAGTAAGAAAAAGTAGAGATATATGAATAGTAATGAAT
This sequence comes from Combretum micranthum, assembly GCA_024138025.1. Taxonomy (NCBI): domain Eukaryota; kingdom Viridiplantae; phylum Streptophyta; class Magnoliopsida; order Myrtales; family Combretaceae; genus Combretum; species Combretum micranthum. The sequence goes on from JAMXBD010001927.1 coordinate 160,358, forward strand.
AGTAGAGAAGTACATTAAATAGTAAACAAGACTAATAAGTTACTAGTAATAAAGAAAATACGCGTATAAATGCGATATCTATAATTTTTAGCTACCGAAAAATTACGAAACTGTTATTTTTGGATTTCTTGTATTATTACGAGTCTATTAGTATAAACGAAATATTTTTACTGTCCGATGTTCATGGGCACGGTTTTCGAAAACTTATCCCATTCGGATCCGAAAGGCACGACATGTCTTTATACTTTCCTATATAACTATGAACAATTACAAGACATTATCTTAATTTCGTTATCTAGGGTTTGCGAGTGCGGGATTGCTGGATCTAAACTCTAGGGTTTTGGTATAGGTTTTTGCTAACTAGGGTTTCTGGTTGACTTCCGGTTCTAGGGTTTGAACTTAAGAACTATTGAAAAATCTAGGGGTTTACAACCTACCCCCCTTAAAGAAAGTTTTGTCCTCAAAACTTGGCATTCATCCTCGATTCTTCAATTGACTCGGGTATCTTATACGGATTTGATTTTGAACTTCCCACGCGGCTTCCTCATAAGGATAATTCCTCCCTATTTGTTTGAATTTTTCAGATTTCCGTATCACTGAAACATAGACTTTGCGATGATCTTGACAGTCCACTTTGTATGTCAAGTCTATCTCCATTCTCCTGAAATTCTTATGGATTCAATGGGTCTCGGGTTTTCTTGAGTCATTGTTTATCATGAAATTCCCATTCCCTAAGCATACTTGATTCTTAACGTAGAACTTATCAACTTATTGTTTCTGTTTTCCTCTGCTTTTCTTGGTCAATCCGGTTTCTTTTATCCCTTGCTAGATATCTTGAGCTTTTCTTACTTTCTCATAAATGACTTTTGGTCCAACCCAAGCCCTTTATATTATTTCAAGCAACGGTGATCTACTCTCTTGTTCATAAAAAGGTTTCATAGGGTTCTCTTAGAACGGTGAGCTTTTCTCCACAATTTTCTTATCTCAAGATCTTTCCTTTATTAAACTTCAACTTTTCTTCCTTCATAAGCCCTTACATCCTATGACTGCTTGGCTTTTGTTTACGCGGCTTATATTCTCTTAGCATTGGTAGTATCATCCATGGATGTCTCTTAGTTTGCTTGGGTATCTCTAGGTATGTGTGAGTATTCCCCATGAACTTCAAGAACATATTTTTCCAATAAGGCTGGTATATTTAATCCATCAATTCCTTGTGATTGATAGGTATAAATCTTAGACTGAAACTTGTAATTTCCTTAACAAGTTTGGATAATTAGCCCTTCACATGCCCTTTGACTTTGCTTTCAACCGTGGGTGATTGGATCTTTAATAAATACCAGAAAGGCTATTTACTCTTTACATCCAATCAAAGGAATCCTTTGGGTTTCAGACAAAAGGGTACTTATTCCTAATCTTATTAGGTTTTTAATGGTTGATCCATGACTTCACCAATCTTCCTCATTTTGTCAAATTAGTTGGTACTCCTTGTGGCATCCTCCTCAGATGATTGATCCTCCTCTTTCAATCTATTGCTTTCGTCCTTCGCGGAGTCAATTCGTCGATTATCTTTTCCGTGACCTTCCTTCCTTGGATATTGACATTGTGCAACTTAGCCTTTGTTTCCTTACAATGGCATATTCCTTTTAGACTCAACATTTGTTTCATCTATCTCCTTAGGATTCATTCCATTCTCTCCGTTACTCCATCACATCACTGGCACACTTTAATCATCTCATACCAAGGGTCATCTTGCACTTGTTCTTCCTTCACCGATCTAGATCACTTATCATAGGGCATGATATTCCTTTATCATTTCTTCAGGGGTTATCGAAGGTGGTGATTCGTAATAAACTTGTCCTTCATAGATGGGTGATAAGTAATCAGGGTTTAAGTAGGTCTTGTTAGGTACTTGCACTTTACTAACTAGGTCTAGTATGATGCTCAATTCTTATCTAGACATTTTGAACTACCAAGATATCAAAATTCTATTGCTATAGATTAAGCACAAATAAAGATACTACAAACAAACAACATGATAACTTAGGGTTAGGGCTAACTTGTAACTAGGCTGTGGTGATAGCCTTCTTTTTCCATAGCATAAAACTCGCATCCTTCCTCCTTGCCAATTTCTTCACATATCCATTGACCTTCCATATTGTAAATTTGGAATTCGGGCATCGTAGCTCCAGGTAAATTCCCGTTTCCATTCCCATTCCCGATCTTTATTGGAGCTGGCTTACTGAAGGTTTGGGTGTGAGCATTTCTCCTTTGCCGACATTCCTTCACAAAGTGCCGAACTTGTTTACACACATAACATGTGTTGATTGACCTTTTTAGGCATCTTGTCATTTTGTGATTTAGGTATCCACAAAAGTGACACTTTCCTTGCAACTATGGACATCTTTTGGGGTAATGCGTTCCTTTGCACTTCCAGAAGATGATGGGTCTCCTTGCAAAATTTCCATTGCTTGTGCTATTTGCGGAGTTGTTTGAAAGCTCAATTTTCTTTGGTGGTTGATTTAATCTTATTTCTTCTTTAAACCTTTCTACAAAAATCGGTGCTTCTCTTGCAAGCCTTTCCATTTTCCCCTTCTTAGCTCTTTCAACAATTCGTGCTCTTTCTATTAATTCCCGAAAAGATCTTATGTCAAATTCCATTATCATGATTTGTAGATCCTCGCCCAATCCATTCAAGAACACTTGTCTTTTCAGCTCCTCGTTGTATTTGTATGAGTCGAGTACATACTAGAGCAATATACTAAACTCAGTCTCATATTGTTCCACCATCCTTCCTCTTTAAGCAATTTGCAAGAAATCGGCACTATACTGCACTTGAAGACTTCCAGGAAAGTATTTCTCCAAAAATTCTTGACGAAACATTTCCCATGTAACTGGAGGTATTAACTCTCGCTTCTTGGATTCCCACCAAATTCGAGCATTGAGGCGAAGCATGTAAGCACCAAAGGTGATCCTTAAAGGTTGCAGTACTTCATAAGCATCGAAAGATGTCCGATATGAGCTAACCAATCCTCGACTTCCTCTGGCTTTCCAAAAGCTCCATCAAAGTATCAATTACTTTTGATGAACTCAAGTAAAAGGTTTCTATATGGCGTGAGGGGTGTTGGTAAAGGTACATTTTGGGGTTGCACATTTTCCGGAACGGGTACTTCCATGTGTTCATGTGGTTCGGGGTATGGCGGTACCGGTGCTGGATTATTCCACCTATAGGCTTCCATCATTTGCATGAATTGGTTAAAGACGGCTTGCATATTTGCTTGAGGCTCCACATTTGGGAGATTGTACGGTTGTGGTGCAAGTTGGTTTGATGTGTTTTTCTCCTGACCTCTCCTTCTTCTTCCACGGCTGTTTAGATTTTAGTTAGATGAGTTCAATACTTTCTTTCAATAGTTTCTTTTAAGTTTTATGCGGGTATTGTCGAAATCACGAAAATTGAACTAATATGCATAATCGTGAAGACATGAAATAAGGAATTATGAATTAATCAAGAGATATACAAAATCACTAAATCGAAAATAAAAGGATAACTTCTTTCAATAAGGAAAATAGATAGCAAGTTTAACACCCTTACAATGGAAATAAAAGATTGCAAAATACAAAATTCGACAATCCATAAGGAAAAACACAACAGAACACTTTTCAAACGAAAGCCAAACTACGTGACCTAAGAACCTAGGTCTTGATTACAAAATCTATCGTTGGACTTATGGGGGTAATCGATTTTCATCCTAGCTTTTGCCTCTCTTCCTTTCTTCCTCCTTTCTTACTTCTTCCATCCTTTCTCTTTTGGCCTACGGGGATGGTGCATCACTCGAATTATGGCTTGATGATCCGCTATGCCATTTGCCCATGAATGGCCCCAAATATCTTGTTATGTAGCTTCTCCTTTCTCTTGAGAGCTCCCTTACTTGTTCTGACATTTCATCATTATCGTCACTTTCTAGGGTTATCACATGGTCTTGCTGGTCCCTTCTTCATCAGGTTGATGAGGGGTAGATTCCCGTGATGTACCTCTCCTGCCGGTTGGGTGTTCATTATCCACATGTATATCTTTCCATACTTGGGTGTCTAAAGCTTCGGGGTCTGGCTCGGTATCCCTCATCATAGGAGGATTTGTTGCATTCTCATTCCTTAAGGTAGCTTCTCGGATCATAGTAGCTAACCGAGCTCGCCCTTCTTCACTGTTTCCTAGGTAGATGCCCTCTCCTTCAACCCATATCACCATTACTCGAGTCATGTCGAAGTTTTCTTCGTCCTGCGCTTGCTTGGGTTCCTCCTCTACCCATGGTATATTAGGATTCTCTCCTACTGGCTCTTATACTGGTTCTTCTTCTGGGTCTTCCTTCGAATCTTCTTCTTCTTCTTCTTCTTCTTCAGCTTCCTCTTCTTCCTCAAGTTCCTCATTTTCAGCTTAACCCATGGCAACATCTACCAATATCTCGTTGTCGGCAAGTTGGATCCCGATTCTGGGCAGTGATTGAGTCGCCATGTTCCTTAGACCTTCAACAATGTTCTGATATACTCCTTGCCAATAGAAGGCATCCTCAGAATTAGCTATATTCCAATCATTATGGTCTCTTAGCTTGTCATGTGCATATACATACAAGGGTCCAATCGGGTTCCAAGTTCGAAAATCTAGAAAGGTCGACTCTCCTTCTCTTCTCAACACGAGCGTAGCCTCTTGTAACATGGTGTGTCCACATGTGTATGCTGCGATTCTTTTAATAGCATAAATAACTTCCAAATCGGACCATCTTTTCCTTCTTATGGGACAATATCTTATTGCGTGAAGGACTCTTTTCCATTCAGTGTTCCTTAATCCCCTTTTCCATAGAGTGAACATTTCCCTAATTGACTTGGGTCTTCCTGCTAAGGCAAACTCCTCGCATAGCACTCTTAATCTTAAACGATAGTTGATAAAGGTCTCATCGGGTCTCTTATGGAATTTCTGAGTTGCTAAAAGCACTTCTCGTAGGGTAATCTATTCAAACAAAAGGAAAGGAAAAGAAGTTTAGCAAACTTATTCTACCCATACTAACTTTTCTAATTTGATTCTACTTATTACTTCTTAAGTCTATTCCTATTGTTATGATTATGATCTTCTTAACCATGCTCTGATACCAACTTAAACTGTCAAGCCCTAAAGGGTACCCCAAACGCGATAGTTCACCACACTCAATATTAAGGCTTAAGTATGACAACCTTAGTTGTAAGCTCCGACTTTCTTTGTAAACCAAGCTTGACTTCAAGAACCGAATCAGAAACCGAAACCCTAAACCAGAATAGCTAAGGTTACAAAGAAACCTAGAACCCTAAGTCTGGCTTCACTGAGAATAAAACCATAGAACTTTTGAGAGTAAGTTGATCTAGATTATAGTTCTAAAGAATATATCGAAACATAAAAGATCAGTTTTTGGGAAATTATCTGTTTCGAATCCGACCAAGATTCATTTCGAAAAACCGAGCCTCGGGACTTGAAATTAGAAAAATATTTCGGAATACTCTTTAAGATCGGAATTTATTAAGGAATTCAAAAATATATTTATTATAATTTTTCTATTTGTAGAAATTACGGTTATAGCCTTTTATCGTATTTTCTTTACTAACCAGTAATTTAATTATCTAATTTACTATTCATTACTATTTAGAAGTACAAGCCCATACGCTACTCATACTCACAAGCCATATCCCTACTCTTATATCCTTACAATCCAACCTTACCTTATTACATCATATTCCTTACATTTACTTTTCCAATATATTTTATTACTTAAATTACTTTATTAAATTGAATTTTTCTACACAAAACAAACTCATTCTGTCCCTCTCTCTCTTTGGCCGATGCTACCCCCCTCCCATTTGGCTATCATTTGTTTTATTTTCTTCTTTTATTTAATCACGCAAAATCCTAATCTAATTTCCTATATAAACACCTTTATACCTTTACCATTTCTCTTTCTTTTCTTTTCATAAAAATCAACTTTTACAAAGTTTTTTTCTCCTCTCTCCCTCCTTTGTCGTGACTCCCTTTCCCTCATACACACACACACATATTTTTCTTCTTCAACTCCTCTTGTTTTACAAGATTAATAGGTATAAATCTATACAATATCACCACAAAAAATGTAATGGAAAGATCATTCATGTGTGGATTCACAAAAAAATCCCCATGAGCTTCATGTTAGGGATGTGAAATCACTAAAACATGATGATCAAGCCATCACAAGTTGTGGATCTTATGTTTTAAGCTCATATTTTTGTCAATATCATAATAGTTCATATAATGCTGATCTTGTGTAAAAATCTTACTACTACATTGTTATCATAATAGTACACTTCATTTCATGCATTAACATCATCATCACACTAAGATCTAGCTTCTAAACATCCATCTTTCATATGTCATTGGAGATCTCATGCATTTATTTTATTTAGAATGAATAAATGGCTATAAAGATTTTTTCTTATGTAAATGAATATTTTGTTTATTTCTAAAAGTTATGATATTTATGAAGATGAGCCAAAAAGCTCAAGAACAAATTTTGTTTTTTCAAAATAAACTTTTGTAAATTCGGATGGAAAAAGAGTTATATTTTGAAAACAAATTTTTCAACTCCAAAACATCATAGGAGATTATTTTGATAAGTTAATGGTAGATCTAGTAAGCGAAATTTGTCAAACAAGAAATATTTACAAGATAGAAAATTTGGATCTCATGTTAGTTGCATGAAATTCGTAACTAGGAAAAGAGGGTATATAAACACCTATTTTTCAAACCAAAAATGGAAGTTTTATTAAGGAAATGAATTCCTTAGGGGATAGGAATAGTGGAGCCTTAATTTTTAAAGTATCAAATGAGTTTTTCTTAAAGAAATCACCCAAAATCATTGTTAAATATTTCGGATCTAGGAATAGCCCATATTTAAATACTTGTTTACAAAGTGTAAAATGAGGGTTTTTATTGAAATATGAAGACCTTAAAAAATAGATATAGTAAAGACTTAATTTTAGCAAGAATAAATAAATTTTATTAAGGAAAATCTCTAAAACAAGTGTGATTTGTCAATAACACAAAACTAGTCTAGTTAAGTTAGGTATTCATGACATCTTGTAAAGTAGAAGCTTTCTAAAAATATTCTTCTAATAGAATATCATCAAGAACATACATATAGGAAGCTCATGACATACCATTCATGGTAGTAACTTGTTAATATTACATGCATATTTGGTATGGATAGAAAAAACATCATACCTCTTCACAAAAACAATTTCGAAAACGGATGTTTGGCTACTGATCAGAACTAATCCGAACTTTTTGAGACTTAAATTTTCAAAATTGAGATATTATGTTGGAATTAGATAGATCTTTCGAAGTAGATAGGAATCGGTATATAATTTGCAAAATTCTAAGTTAAAATAACCAAGTTATAGCCGTTTTAAGTTGGAATTTCCATTAATGACGAGAATTACGAACTTAATAGTTTTTATGAACTAAAATGGATTAGATATGAGTTTAAATACTCATTTGGGTATTTCTTTCATTTAGGTGACTTGGATCTTGAGGATTCGTTACCACCAGACTATTATTACTAAGAGACCGATGACTTATGGCCGAGTGAGTATTACTTTCTAATTTCATTTCTTGATTGTGTTTGTAGTAACTAGTTGCACTAGAATACGAGGCAAAAGATAAAAATGGATTTGCATGATGGGAATTATGGGGGATTATGTATGCTTGTTAATGAGTTGAGAAATTGTATTAAGAATATCGGAACTAGGTGATAAACTTATATTGGTATAAAGTATTATAGGATTGATCATCTATGAGATTGGTTGATCACCTAAAAATTGGTATTAATAATTATTCGGATTGATAATTAACATGGACATAATCACTTCACAATAGGGATGGAGCATTAGCATATGTTGGTTACCCGTGATCCATAAACAGCTAAAAGTTGTTTGATCGTGATCCATAAACGACATAAGTTGGTTGCCCATGATCCATAAATGGCATATTAATTCAGCGGTAGTACTACAGTATTCGTTAATCTGCTAACCCCGAATGGAGGGCGTAAATCCATTCACATATAATTTCCGGCTGATCATATGTCTTGTTTGATCATGTTGTTGATACATTCCATATGGTTGAATAAATAACTTGATTGAATGATTTGTTATAAATGTCTTTATGGAAGTATTCACTCACTAAGCTATTGTATCTTACGCCCCCATAGCTTTTTCTTATTGCAGTATTCATATATATGGTTAAGGTTGAGGTATCCTACCGAGCAGGTACAGGAATTAGAAGTTTCCATTAGAAGTTTGTGTTCGATTTTGTATAGACTTTCATAGGAAACCCTAATATTTATTGGATGACTATAAAAGACCATGCTTAAACTTAATATTCTTTTGAGGGAGAAAGCCCCTAGAACTCTTGTAATTAATTATGTGGACTCATGGTTTATATTATGATGCTTATAATATGTCAAATTAAACTATTTATCTCCATTGGTTCATGTATTCTATTGTCGTAAAGGTAGGCATTGTATCTGTACGAGACTTTGAAACGTTTATGGAGCAATTCCTAAGTCTTAAATAGCATGCAGCGGACTGTTACGTCTAGGGTACTCTATGGGGTGTGACAATTTAAGTTAGTATCAAAGCATAAGGTTATAAAGCATGAAAATAGAACTTAAAAGGCTTAAAAGTTTAAGTAATTAAACAGTAGGATAAAAATGGAGTTAAAAGTTTAAGCTAACTAAAAGCCTTTTCTTGATATAGGTTTCTTTAGGGGAAACTTGAGAAACGGCAAGGAACTTTGTTAAGAGGCAGGAAGAAACTTTTGTGGACTATCGCTTAAGATTGAGAACTTTATGCGAAGACTTTGCTTTAGCTCGAAGACCTCGAACCATGGCTGAAATGTATAGGATTTGGAAGGAAGGTCTTAGGTATACACGATGGGTGTCAGTGGTAGACCATATTAGATATGATCCCATTAGAAGAAGGAGATGGACTATATTGGAGACTATCTATACAATGGAAAGAATCATGGTAGAATACAGACATGAGACGATGTTGAGGGAGGCTACTTTTATCTTGAAAAATGAAGGAAATCCTACTCATCCTGACTTTAAAGTATGAAATAGTATTGGACCCTTATATGTCTATGGCCATGATGACCTAATGGATCATAGAGAGTGGAACATAGCTGATGCTAGGAACCACTTCATCTGCTAGGAAGTATACCTAGACATTATACCACCAACTGTAGGGATCCAAACCCCTTATGCTAGTGAGATCAAGATGCAATTACCGATTGAGCCTATGGAAGAGAATAATAATGGTGTAAATAATGATGAAAATGAGAATGGGAATGAGAATGAAGAAGAGGAAGAAGAAGAGGAACAGGATCTGAATCGAGTTAATGAAAATGAAGATAGAACAGCACCACCTATAATGATAGAGGGGGAACTCAATCATGCACAAAACCCATTAAATATGGACTTTGATAGAGATTTGGAGATCCGGATTCTGATAGGATAGAAGTTGATTCAGACCCAACTATTTAGAGAGATACTCACAAGGTTAATGAACACCCTATGATGACTAATAAGTTAGTCAACGATCCTATGGAAGTAGAGCATGCGGACGAAGCCATATTAAGGGAAGCAAGAGAGACTGTGGATCAATTTTTGGAAGAATCTAGAAGAGGGTTGGAAATAAAAGAGAGATGGAAGCAAGTCCAACCCTTTAGTCCAATAGAAATTTTGTTATGAGCAATGCGGGATTCTAAATTGCTCTTAAGTTCTTTGATGGATTTAGTATGATGTAACTTTTGTCTTTTATCTTTTGTTTCTTTAATCGATTAATAAGATGATGAAAAGGGATTAGGCCTAGAATAGCAATATGGCAAGTTTTGTGTACTTAAAGTAAAAATCTTGACTCATGTAAGACCTTGCTTATCTAATGAAATCCTATATGTTTTGTTCAAAGAAATCTTACCATTTCTTAATGTGAGTAATAACGTATTGCAACTAATTAAAGTTTATGCAATAATCATAGAGGAGAATAACCGATTTTAGGATGCATGAGCATCATCTCATTCATCGCATCATCTTAATTGATTTTAACTTTTGTGATTTTATAATGAGCATTATACTTAAACATTTTCTTTGAGTTGTTATTGCGATTTCATGATTTGGAATTCCTATTTTATTCCTTTGATTTTGGGAAGATTTGATTGATTCTCTAATTTTGTGATTTCAAGATAAACTTTATAAAACAAACTTAAAGCAAAACTGTAAAACTTATGAAATAATGCACAAACAGACGAAACCAATGGATTCGCAATCAGGAGCAAGAACCTCTCCCGAACGAAGCAAATGATGAGAACCAACCCGCCATACCTTAACCAAACCAACAGGGAATGGCACCCCAAAATCCACGAAACGAGGTGATGAATGTGATTAGATAATTGGCCAATCTCTTAAATACATTCATTCGAAACCAAAATCAAAATCAGAACCCGTACCCAGGATAAACTGTAAGGGATTCTGCCCCGCTGCCACCACTACCTGCAAATCACCAAGAAGTAACTGTTGAGGCCCCAGCTCTACAGGAGGAACATTCTTACAATGCACCCTCACCACCGCCTCCACCATATAGAAGACTTCACCGAAGCTCTCTACTAGATTTTATAAAGAGCAATCGGTATTTTGATGGAGCTTTCAGCAAACCAAATGAAGCCGAAGATTAGCTGACTCAAATTGTGTGCTCCTTTGCAGCTTTTGAGACTCCACCATATCTTTAGTTGGAATATGAAACTTATATGCTAAGATATAATGCAAGAGTTTGGTGGGAATCTAAAAGAAGGAGCTTAACCCCACCTGTCGCTTAGGAGTCATTCTGCAGGGAGTTCTTGGAAAACTATTTTCCCTCCAGTCTGACAGTGAAGTATAGTGCAGTTTTCCTACATGTCAACCAAAAAGGTAGAATAATATGAGACCGAGTTCACTCATCTGCTACAGTATACACCTGAATCTTTCAGAGATAGTGAAGAGCTAAAGAAACAAGTATTTCTAAGCTGGACGAGGACCTAAGGATTAAGCTAGAGGAATTTGGAATGAAAACCTACCCGAAGTTGGTAGAAAAAGCTTGGGTAATTGAAGGAGCTAAGAAGAGGAAGCACCAAGAGCCTGATAAGAGAGTGTTTAGAAAGAGGCTGTTCGATGCTTTGAGTTCATGGTTTAAAGGAAAGAGGTACAAGCCCTATCATGGATTTAAGGACAATGCTAGTGGGAGGCCGAATCAGTCAAAGGCCAATATCACTTGCTAGAAGTGTAAAGTGGCCCATTACCCTAGACAGTGTCCGCAGCTAAAAAATAAGTGTTACTATTGTGGCGAATCTAGCCACATGGTCTATGCATGTCTAAAGAAGATGGTAGTGACCTGCATTATTTGCAAGGAAAAAGGACATTTGGCCACAGAGTGCTCGCTGAGGAGCAGCATGGCAGCCCGATCTTTTGGAACACTAGGCAATACAAGCACTATGAGATCTAGAAGTAAAAGTGGAAGTCGTACTGCATCAGCCATGTACGGGATAAGGCTCTACAATTTTAAAGGCCAATGGATGGTTGAAGAAGACGATGATGAGGAAATGGATTTGGCAGCTATGAACTATGGAAGCAGTGATGATGTTGGCTTAGTCACAGGTTAGCCACGAAACCCTCCTTAAAGTTAAAATTTCCTTAATTGCCATTTTTTTTTTGTAAAACTTAAAACTTATAAAAAGAAAATTTAAAACTCTAAACATAGGATAAATAAGTTGTGAGAGCGACGTAAGACCAAGTAGTGATAGACATTTGTTGAACACAGGACACATACGTGTGAATAAGAGTGAGGCTTATGTTTTGCTTGACATGGGAGTAACCCACTTGTTCGTCACCACTAGTTTGGATGGACGACTTGGGTTTCCTATAGCCACAACCACAACTAGTCTGAGAATTAAGAAACCCACAGGCAGTATCGTGTTGACCCGGGAAATGATAAAGGATTATCCATTGGAGATCCAAGGGCACCTCTCTCGGAGTGATTTGATAGTATTGGAGATGAATAAGTATGAAGTTATACTTGGCATGAACTAGTTAAGCAAGGTTAGAGCTATAGTGGATTACTAAAAGAGAGTGGTAAACTTCAATGATCAATCAAGGAAAGGAGTGGATTTATTAGGGAGACCATAGTCCTGAGAAAACATAGGTTAAATTCTTTCGAGTTGATGATGGAAGATGAAGAAATAGTGCCTATTGAGGGTATTTTGGATGAGGAGAAAACTTGAGAAGAAAAGGATATACCAGTGGTGAATGAGTACTTGGATGTATTTCCAGAAATATTACCTGGGTTACCCCCAAAAAGAGAAATTGACTTTGAAATTATTTTGGCTCCAGATACCAAACCAATATCTAAGGCACCATACTGGATGGCACCGGCTGAGTTAAAAGAGCTAAAGGCCCAGTTACAGGAACTCTTAGATTAGAAATTCATAAGATGAAGTGTGTTGCCATGGGGCACGCCTGTTCTATTTGTAAAGAAGAAAGATGGATCTATGAGATTATGTATCAATTATCATGAGCTAAACAAGGTTATAGTCAAGAATCGATACCTTTTACCGAAGATTGATGATCTGTTTGATCAGCTCCAAGGGGTGTGTGTGTTTTCATGCATTGATTTATGCTCAGGGTATCACCAACTAAGAATAAAGCCTGAAGACATGCCAAAGATGGCTTTTCGTACCTGTTATGGACATTACGAATTCCTGGTGATGTCATTTGGACTGACCAATGCACCAGCTGCATTTATGGATCTCATGAACAAGGTCTACAAACCACTTTTGGATAAGTGTGTAATAGTTTTTATTGATGATATTTTGATCTACCCCAAAAGTAAGGAACAACATGAGGAACATCTTCGGATGGCGTTACAAACTTTAAGGAAAAACAAGCTACACGCCAAATTATCCAAATGTGACTTTTGGTTGGATAAAATATCTTTTCTTGGACATGTTGTGACAGGAGAAGGGATATCAGTTGACCCAGAAAAAATCACAGCTGTAGTGGATTGGAAACAGCCACAAACAGTAACCGAAGTTAGAAGTTTCTTAGGATTGGCTGGCTATTATCGCAAGTTTGTGAAAGATTTTTCAAAGATAGCTAAATCTTCACCAAGACGTGTGAACAGTGCCTCTACGCCTTTCGCTCGGTCAGTCTCAAAAAGAATGAAAGCGGGGTCCGCCTTTAGCTCTGATTCCGCTAACACAGGGAATTGCTCCTGACTCAATTGACACAAAAGAGTGAAAAGTTTGTTTAGATGGATAAGCGGGAATAGAGCTTCCAAGAGTTGAAACAACGGTTGGTATCAGCAACAATCCTAGTCTTGCCAGACCCGGAGAAGCCCTATACTGGACATAGTGACGCTTCAAGGAATGGCCTTGGATGTGCACTAATGCAAGAAGGGAAAGTTATTACCTATGCCTCTCAACAATTGAGACCTCACGAGTAGAACTATCCTACACATGACCTGAAATTAGCTGCAGTAGTTTTTACTTTAAAACTTTGGAGACATTATCTGTTTGGACAAAGGTGTGAAGTATACACGGATCATAAAAATCTTAAGTATTTATTCACACAGAAGGAATTAAATATGAGGCAAAGAAGATGGTTGGAACTGATAAAGGACTATGATTTGGGAATCAATTACTGTCCAGGGAAAGTAAATGCGGTTGTAGATGACCTAAGCCAGAAAAATTACGAAGAGGTAGCTGCTTTGATCACAAGTCAAAAAGATCTAATAAGAGATTTTGAGGAACTAAGGATCAAGTTCGTAGGCCAAAGTGTGGAGCTTGAAATAGCTAATTTGGTATTGGAACCAACCTTGATCGAAAGGATCAAAGAAACTCAAAGGTATGATGAAATAATACAAAAGATTAAAAAAGAAATTCAAGAAGGAAAATACCTTACAGTAGACGAAGAAGATGTGGTCAGGATGAAAGGCAGATTGTGTGTGCCCGAAGATGTGGAACTAAGAAAGGAGATAATGAGTGAAGCCCACAACTCCAGCTATACTATGCATCCTGCAGTTACCAAGATGTACCAAGACTTAAAAAGCCACTACTGGTAGAATGGTATGAAAAGGGATGTAACAGAGTATATAATGAAGTGCCCGGTCTACTAACAAGTGAAAATGCAACACCAAAGGCCAGAAGGATTATTAAAGCCTTTACCTATCCCTAAATGGAAGTAAGATCAGATATCCATGGACTTTGTGTGTGGTTTTCCAAAGACTTCTTTGGGTTGTGACACAGTATAGGTAATAATGGATCGATTAACTAAGTCAGCACATTGTTTATCTATCAATATGACATATTCAATGGACAAGTTGGCTAAGATCTACATTCAAGAGATTGTAAGGCTACACAGCATACCGGTAAGGATCATTTCAGATTGGGACCAGAGATTCGTGTCCAAGTTTTGGACAAGTCTACAAAAGAGTTTGGGTACAAAGTTGCACTTTAATACTACATATCACCCTTAGACAGATGGACAATCTGAGCGGACAATCCAAACTTCAGAAGATATGTTAAGAGCTTGTGTTTTGGAATTCAAGGGGAACTGGGATAATCGTATACCATTCATCGAGTTTTCCTATAATAACAACTATCACTCAACCATCCAGATGCTACCTTACAAAGCCTTATATGGACGGCATTATAGGTCCCCTCTATTTTGAGATGATGTGGAAAAGCTTGCTATTGGAAAAGAGTTAATGCAAGAGGTGACTGATAAGGTGAGAATCATTCAGTAGAAAATGAAAGAAGCCCAAGATAGACAAAAGAGTTTGGCAGATTTGAAAAGAAAGGAACTCGAATTTCAAGTGGGCGACTATGTGCACCTAAAGGTAAATCCGATCAAAAGTATAAGGAGAATACATACGCAAGGAAAGTTGAGCCTGAGATCCATTAGATCATTTGAAATCTTGGAAAGAGTCGGAGATCTAATATACCGGCTAGCTTTCACTAGTAGAAAAGTTGGTAGGGGAGGCGAAAACTAAGAGGCGAAATTCGCCTCTTAAAGTATCTGAGGCGAATTTCGCCTCATTTTAATTTCGCCTCACTAGCCTAGTCAGAGGCGAATTTCGCCTCAAATGCTGACTAGGATGAGGCGAAATTCGCCTCATCTTCCCTCTATATATACCGCTCCCCTCCCCCCCCCCCCCCCCCCCCCCCCTCTCTTTCACTCGCCCCTCTCACGTTCTCTCTCTCTCGCACTCACGCACACACACCGACCCACGCGCGCACACCCCACACACATTGACCCACACATACACACACACACACACACACATACACAGACCCACACACACACCCACACACACAGACCCACACACACACACACATGGACCCACACACCGACCACACACACACACCGACTCACACACTAGCTCATCGACGCGCCACACAACACACCCACCCACACCAAAAACGCACATACATCACGCACACACATCAGAAAAAAAATATTTGCGATTAAGTAAATTTAATTTACGGTAAGTTTTTATTTTTTATTTAATTCTTATAGTATTTTATTTTATAGTAAAATATATTTTTGATTGTATTTTCATTTTGAATGCAGGTATCTGATAATTTGGTGGATTGGATCAGACATTTATCGTACTACATTACTGCAAGGTTAGTTCAATTTGTATGAAATTTTTAATTCATTTATTTAAATAGTAGTAGTAATATATATTTAATTTATAGTATTGTATATTAGTGTATAGTTTAAGAAATTATAGATTTATAGGATTGTGATTACATGTAATTTTCAATCTATGTTTATTATGTTTAATATCATGTCACATAGATTAAATATAAATACTGAGATGTTAATATTTTCATGTATATTGATTAATGAATGTTCAATATATAGTTATGTATTTATTGTTAGAAATTGAAAAAACTATGTATATACTTAGGATCAAATATTTATATATTATTCGAAGCTTGTTTTATATGTTTGATATTAATAAGATAAAATAAGTGTAAGTATTGAAATAATACTACTTACATATGTAGTATTTTCCTAATATTATATGTATACTTATATATTTATTAAAGTAAGGTAAAAATATTAATGTATTTACGATCTAGTGATGGCATATAATTGTCTAATATATGTGTATTGTGTTTTCTTTTATGATACATAGATGTAAATACAATTATTTAAATACTAATAATTGTATGTGAACAAAAATCATATATAGTTACAATATAATATTATATATTAATGTTTAATACATGTGTAATATGTTTAACTTCATAAATGTTGTATATTATGATGTGTACAGTAATAAATGCTCCTATTGATATGTTTGAGAATTAATTATATTGAAATTGTAGCAATGTATTATTCTTAGAGGTTCGATAAAACTATACATATTATCTGTAATACATGACACATATAGGTTAAATAATAAGTAAATCAACATTAGTGTTTCAATATTAGATGCTTGCATAGTTTAAAGAGAGTTATCCAATGTGATTCAATGTGGTAATTATAAGTGTCAATTTAGGATGTCTGAACGAAGTTGGCATATGACACGGATTTGACAACAACGCAATATAGAAAATGGGGTTAGAGAGTTTTTAGAAGCTACTGTAAACCATAAGCGGGCAGATGGACTGATTAGATGTGCCCTTGTAGAGATTGCCTTAATGGTGCATGGCAATCTATTAGATTATTGAGTATCACCTCCTCAGGAGGGGAATGGCTTGGACCTACTCCCCTTGGATTTATCATGGTGAGGATGTAGATGAATACGAGGTACATGATAATGTTGTTATGGATGAAGGGAGCAATCCACTTGACGACACGCACTTTGAAGATGAGGCAGATCAAAAACTTTTGGAAGATATTGCTGTTAATATAAGTGATGGTGATGGCGATGGCGATGGCGATGATATTGACAGCGAAGATGAAAGTAGTGGGTTTAATGGAGATGGGTGGACTGGAATGTTTGAAAAAGCAAAGAGTCCAGTGTATCCGGGATGTACAAAGTTTTCATTATTATCAGCAGTAGTGCAAATGATAAATCTAAAGATTGATGGGAAGCAGTCTGTGAAGTCATTTAACAATTGGCTTGACTTAATAAAAAGTTTGTTACCTGCCGACAATTTGTTACCTACATCATATTACGAAGCACGGAAGTTTTTGAAGCAGTTAGGCATGGATGCAAACATGATTCATGCTTGTAAAAATGATTGTGTTTTGTTTCGAAAAGAATTCAAAAATCTTGATACATGCCCAGTGTGTGGGGAAGGAAGATGGAAGCTTCATACAAGGAAACAAAAAACTGTACCGGTTAAGGTGTTGCGACATTTCCCATTAGTTCCAAGATTACAAAGGCTATTTATGTGCCGGAAGACGGCTCCAGAGATGAGATGGCACAAGGAAAAGTATATATCTGTAGATGGTGTGCTGAGGCATCCGGTGGATTCCGAACAGTGGAAAGGATTGGATAACAAATATCCTGTGTTCGCATCGGACCCCCGAAGTGTACGATTAGGACTTGCCACTGATGGGTTTAATCCGTATGCAAACATGAGCACGACATACAGTGTGTGGCCAGTTATTATGTTTGTATACAATGTTCCACCATGGAGATGTATGAAGGAGCCATATATGATGATGTCTCTTTTAATACCGGGGCCGAAATCACCAGGTAAAGATATTGATGTGTACTTACAACCATTGATAGATGAGCTACAAGAACTTTGGACAAGTGGGGTAAAAACACTAGATGTAGTCGAAGGACGGGTATTTCGACTGCATGCTGCATT
Organism: Combretum micranthum; assembly: GCA_024138025.1. Lineage (NCBI taxonomy): Eukaryota > Viridiplantae > Streptophyta > Magnoliopsida > Myrtales > Combretaceae > Combretum > Combretum micranthum. Next base: position 178,269 of record JAMXBD010001927.1, read on the forward strand.
ATTATGGACTATTAACGATTTCCCGGCATACGGTGACATTTCAGGATGGACGACGAAGGGTTATAAAGCATGTCCAATATGTAACGTTGACTGCACAAGTGGCCATTCAAATAGTAAGTTCCACTATATGGGCCATAGACGGTTCTTGCCTTTGAGACATAGGTGGCGCCATGACAGGGTAAGTTTTGACGGCACCACGGAAACACGGGCACGACCAAGGGATTTCTCTGGTTCAGACATCATCGATCAATTGAGTCGATACGAGCATGTCATTTTAGGGAAATTGCAAGAGCGCCTATGCCGTCGGAGGAATGAAGACGGGACAAATTGGTGTAAGAAGAGTTTGCTATTCCGATTGCCATATTGGAGTGAATTGCACATTCGACATAATCTTGACGTGATGCATATCGAAAAGAATATATGCGATAACCTAGTGGGAACTATTTTTGGTCTTAAGGGCAAGTCAAAAGACACAGAGAAGGCGAGACTGACACTCCAAGAAATGGGTATTCGTTCCGAGCTACACCTGCAGCAACGTGGTGGACGCATTTTCAAACCACCAGCTGCATATACACTATCGACTAGGCAAATGAGAGAGGTGTGTAATTCAATAAGGGATGTGAAGATGCCTAATGGATATGCTTCAAATATATCATCCTGCTTAGGCGCTGATGAAGTTAGTTTGAGAGGTCTTAAGAGTCACGATTGTCATGTCTTGCTGCAACGTATTCTCCCGGTTGTCATTCGTGGGGTTTGGATAATCGCATTTACGATGTTGTATGTGATGTATGTCGTTTTTTCAGGGAATTGACTGCTAAAGAACTCCGTGTAAATCTTTTGGAGTCTTTGGAAAAAACAATAATCCTAACTCTTTGCAAGTTAGAGATGATATTTCCTCCTGCATTTTTCGATATTATGATACATTTAGCCGTCCACCTTCCAAATGAAGCACGCATATGTGGTCCGGTCCAGTACCGGTGGATGTATCCTGTTGAGAGGTACATGGGAGTTCTAAAAGCAGATTTGCGGAATAGGGCAAGACCGGAAGGTTCAATTACGGAGTCGTACGTTGTGCGGGAGAGCACTCAATTTTGCTCCTTATATTTTGATAACATGGACTCAAGAATAAATAGACCCCACCGACAGTGGGACGAACCGCTGGATGAATGTCCATCATCATCGTTTCGAGTATTCACACAACCCATACGTTCAATAGGTGCATGCACTATAACAGGCTCGGATGTAGAACTCAACAGGATGCATTGGACAGTGTTGAATAATTGCGAGGAAGTGCAACCCTTTATAAGGTATGTCATGTCTTTTCATTCATTTATGACTTGAAAAGAAGAGATGTTCACCAAGATTGAAGATGGACTTCTAATGAAATATCTACAGGGAGTTTGAGAACGAACTAACTGCACGTGGAGCACGCAATGTCGGAGGAATAGTATGTAAACATTTTGCCGAGTGGTTTAGAAATAAGGTAAAAACTTGTTGAAGACTTCAATACCATTAATTCATCGATATCTTCACATGCAACTTTAATTGTTGACTTGGTATGTAGATTATGGAGCAAACGGCTGTCCATGGACATCAGATGCCAGAAGATCTTGAAGCGTTAGCTTGGGGCCCTGAAATTCATCGATATAGCTTCAATGCTTGTATCGTGAATGGTATCCGATACAACACAGAAGCCAAGGAGGTTGGCTTAAGATCACAGAATAGCGGTGTATATGTCATCGGTGCAGATGGAGGGCAACAACTTACATTTTATGGCGTTCTCACCGAAGTTATACAACTAAATTATGTGGGGTCGAAGAAAGTGTTTTTATTCAAATGCAGGTGGTTTGATACGGAGAGGATAAACCAGAAATTATCGACGGAGACCTCATCTCCATCAACACCAAGGTCATGGTACGATAACGACCCGTACATCCTTGCCGACCAAGCACAACAAGTATTTTACCTAAAAGACCCAAGCAAGCGAAATGGCAATTGGAAGATTGTCCAGAAAGTTGTACACCGTCATATGTTCACACGTGCTCTCTTCCAAACCGAGAGTATAGAAGATGTTGAATCGTTCGAGCCACCTCCAATAGAGGAGGCAATGCAACAGACAGTGCAAGGCCATGGACAATTCCAATCAATCGCATATTTGTTGATCTAGGAAACCTTACACGCTTACCCGACCCGAGTGTGGGATGCAGTAGCATAGGCGATTACGATTTGGACGAATAGATTGTACGGATACGTTTATTTATATAATTATTATCTATCACATGTACTTTGTTTGCGTAATAATCTCCAGGAAATATTTAAGTAACCGGTGTTATTTTTTGAACTTGCAGGATGAGTAGCTCCGATTTCATGGATCAGCTTTTGGACGACTCTGAGGCACATCCGGAGCAGTACACTGGTGGGATTTACAGCTTCATTTGTAAATGTTTTATCTGTCATAGCAATATTATATCAATTTTGGACTCATGCGTTTCATTTTCTTATTTTGTCATACAGGAGGATCGTTTACTGCCTTACTTACTGATCGGCAGGTCCGACATCCCGATGACCAGTCGGGTCAGGCGGCTGAGCCACAGCCGGGATGGGTAAATGAGCTGGGGATCGGGGAAGAGGTGTTGTACGACCTCCCGGATGATATGCCTGCTCAGGTTGACCCAGATGACCCACAGGCCGCAGCAGTGGAGCGGAGGAGGCCGCTGTGGCGCTCAGCATGAGGAGGCAAACATCACGGTGACAGATAGGCGCCGGGGTATGTATAGAGGTTACCGGGCGGAGGAGGAGTATAGGAGGACAGGCCGTAGACCGACTCACTATGCCTGATGGGTTTATGGGTCTCATATGCTCATCTCCGGGGATGGTTAGGTTGGAGTTCTTACTCCATCACAGAGCTTCGACGAAGTTGTTTGTCCCTGGAGGTCGAGGAAAGGCATGGTCAGCATTTCCCGAGGCCTATCGACATGGCATCATCCGCCGTGTAATGGTAAGTTAATTTAAATGTAAACATATACGAAAAATCAATTTTTGGCTCGTCACCTTCCTTTAACACTTAATTTTTTTGGTTCAAATTTGCAGAACAAGTTCGAACTACCCGAAAATTGGCGGACAATTCACAAATGGTGGGTGGCACTGGACTTTCTTGCAAGCAAGTCATATAGTCAGCTTCGATACAGGCTTAAACGTTATGTCATAGCCAAGGGTGGAGGCGATGCAGCTGCTAGTAAGCCACCACCGGGTTTCGAGCACAGGTTAGAGAATGGAGGGCATTCGTCCACTTCCTAGAGACAGATCAAGATTATAAGGTACGCTTCTCCATGTAGTAAATTACATATGCATAAGCTATAGTTCAATTGTTCACTTCTTCTCGAAACGTGTAGTTGCGATCCACGGTGAATGCGGAGAACAGGAAGAAGCAACTGTCAGTTCATACAGGTGGTACAAAATCCATGCTCCAGCATGCACTCACAAATGTAGGTATTCCAATTACAATGAATGTGGGTTTAAATGCTATGTTCTTGTACTGACTTTTTTTAATAATGTATTACAGGATCTCACGCCAATACAAAACTACCGACATACCCACCTAAGGAGACAGAAAGGGCAGTTAACAGATCGATGGGAGTCGGAGGTCTCCATGCAGAATTATGTTAGTATTTTCGATTCTTATATATTTTTTTTGTAGTACTTCATATCCATCTGTTTGTATGATTATAATCACCTTGTGCTCATGTTGTTTCAATAGGAACGAATGGTGGAAAAAAGAAAGCATGAGGATGACATTGCTGCTGCGTCAGGTCAGCGACCTAAGGAGGATAAGGTCATCATGGAGGAGGTTTTGGGCCACCGATCTGCCTACCGACGTGGCTTCGGTTACGGCATGCCAATAGATCAACATAGGGTTGATTATTATGAGCAGCCACGTGAGGAGAATTTGGTCCACTCTGAGTATGATAGGACCAGCCAGGAGGCCAAGATTGAGAAGATGCAAGAGAAGATCGATTTGCTGATGAACTACGTCCGTCCCCCTACTACATCTTCCTCCGGGCAGTACCCTCCATACCAGCACGCAGCACCACAGATGGGGACTTCCACTTATGGCCCTGATCCTAGTCAGCCTGGCTTTACGCCATTCACACCAGTCCCACCTCCTCCGTATCCATACCATGGGTTTTATGGGATGCCGAGCCATCCATCCATGTTCACGCATCCTCCACACGATCCGACACAGGATCCACCAGGCAGCTCCGCACAGCAGAGAGGACCACATCCTCAGGGGTTCATCCCATGGGCCGGGGGTCCCGGTTTTGCGCCGTTTGCGTCACAGCCGTCAGCGTTTGGATCGTATGCTTTTCCTGGGGCTCCTTCGTCTTCACATCCTCCTGCCTCTCAGCAGCCTCCGCATACTCCGACTCAGCCCGCAGCTGTTCAGTCGACACCGGCTTCGACTCCCCCCCATACAGTATCACAGAGGACATCTGTGAGAGGATCTGGTCGTGCTCGACTCCGACAGGATCAGCGACAGTAGCTGCTATCGTGTTTTTTATTTCCTCATCGTTTTTATTATTCCGGACATGATGTTCACGTTTTATTGCATTACTTGTTTCGCACCTTGTATGTCATGCTATTGATTATGATTACCGTCATATTTTGTCCCTTAGTACTGTTATTTCATACGACGAGTACCATGCACATCTAATTTATTTAAAAAACCATTCAACCAACCCGCAGTATATTAAATATATTATTTAATGTGTCATACATGTAGGATATATGTTAACTTGAACTCACCTTAACTTAAACTAAGTCAAAGATGGTTAACTTAACCTTAATCATTTAAATGAAAATATAAGTCATAGATGGTTAAACTATCTCAATCTAATTCATTTTAACTCATTGAAGTCTATTTAATCAAGTTGAACCTCGGTTTGTTAACTAAATTCTTTTGTTAATTAACTTTTACATTTAATCTAATTATTTGTTAAATCTGTAAATGTACTAAACTCATATTTAATTATATGAACCAGTCAACATAACACATTAAGCATCACTTATCCATCTCATTATAGCTAAAAAATATCCACTCTGTAAGCAAAAAACACATAAAACAAAGAAAAACAAGTTGTTAACTTTGCATGGAAAATGTATCAGTTGAAAAGAAATGAAATTTAAGCACTGATAATTTTAGCATTTGCAAAATCTCAATACATGAAAGTTGTATATCTCTTTCTTATCTTTCCAACGCAACTGAAGTCGCCTCAATCAGAGATCGGATTAAAAAATTATGGCCAAAATACGAAGAGGCTGAGAAACTGGGATTAATTTGGGAATTGAAGATCTTAAAATACGATAGGTTATAAATTAACATCTTAAAATAAGGACTTAATTTAGGAATTTAATTTGGATACAAACATATTTAATGTGAGTTCGGGTTTAAGAACTAATATTTTTATTCAAACAAATGAACTCAAATTCTAGTAAGATTTAGGAATTAATGTTTAGGTTAAAAATCAAGCGTTGATGAATCCTCTAAACTATTTTAGAGGATTTTTAGAGGTTATATCAATTTCAAATCTCAAAACCAACTTACTTATTAATTCTAAAAATTGTAATATTAATTATATACTTTTATTTGTAAAAATTTATGTTTGTACTAACAATTTCATAACGAATACGATAAATGTATAATTATCACAATCCATATGAAATAATTGACGGTATTGAAATTAATATATGTTAATTTTATATTTTCGTACAAAGTCCAAATCTTCTTTTATATGTTTAATATATTAAAAATATTCTCAATATACAAAATGTCGAACAAATAAATATTTTTACAAAAATAAATATCCAACTGAATAAGATTAATTTTTAATCTCATGTACTAGTAAATCAATTGATTGACAAATAAATATTTTTATAATTATTATTAAATCTATGAAAACATTTCTTTATAATTATAACTCACCAGTCTTATCTACTAGTAAATAAATTGATTAGAATATATTTTATGAAAAAATTAATATATAAAAATATTTTAGTAAATTTTTAATGAATAAAAGTACATTACTTAATTGCATAAGATTTACCTTTAATCTTATCTACTAATAAATATATGGATTAATAAATATGTATATTTTTATTATTAAATTTAATCTATATAAATAATTGAAAGATTTAATTTTTAATTAATAAAAGTACACCACCCTATTGAATAAGATTAATTTTTAATCTTATCTACTAGTGAATAAATTGATTAATAAATATAATTTAAATATGAAATATTTAATCTATATAAATATTTAATGTATGTACATATTATTTATAATTAACTTTTAATAAATAAAAGTACATTACCTAATTGAATAACAATGACTTTAATTCTTATTTACTATAAGTAAATTCACTAATAAATATATTTTTTTTATAATACAAATTTAATCTATATAAATATTTGTTTATTTAAATTATTATAAATGTAAGTACATAACTCAATTGAATAATATTTACTTTTAATCTTATATATTAGTAAATAAATTGATTAATAAATATGTAATTTCAATATATTAAAATTTATTTATATAAATATTTTTTATGATTCTTTTTTAATCAAAATAAGCACATCACACAATTGAATAAGATTAATTTTTAATCTTATTTACTATTAAATGAAATGATTAATAAAAATATAATTTGATTAATTAATCTTTTATCTATATATAAATTTTTATAATTAACTTTTTAATTAATAAAAGTACATCACCCAATTAAATAAGATGAATTTTTAATCTTATTTAATAATATATAAGTTGATAAATTAATAAATATTTTTAGTAATTAATCTTAAAAAAATATGCAAATTTACGATAAAATTTTTAGCGGGACGACGCGGAGAAAAATAGCGGGCGCGGGAGTTTGGAATTTTTCATTATGAGGCGAAATTTCGCCTCATTCCAACTCATGAGGCGAAATTCCCCTCAGATTTTAACATATGAGGCGAAATTCGCCTCATCAGCCCAGTCACTGCCTATATATACCCCCTTCTCTCCTCTGCTCCCTCATATTTTCTTCCCTCTCTCACATTCGCTCCACTAAAACGGTAATTCATCCTCCCTTTTTATTTTATTTACTTAATTTTTATATTTAATTTTTATTTATAATTATTTATTTGGATTTATTTTTGCAGGATTTTATCATTTCTCATTACAAGTTCAACAATATTAAAATCAAATATAATATAAGGTATAATATTTACAAATTTTTTCAATTTTTTCCAAATTTTAGATATATTCTACCTTTTATTTTATAACATTTATATCAATATAAATATATTTATAATATCATAATACGTTTATTATTTCAAATGTTTACGATAACAAACTTACATACAATATTTTAAGTAAAATATAAATTATTTGTAATATTAATTATACGTTTTTTTTAAATTATTCCAATACATGTTGTATTTATTATTTATAAATTCTGAAAAAATATATAATTAATTAATAAATTTTAAGTCAAATATTAATAAATAAATTTGTAATATTAATTATATAATTTTTATAATATGTGTTGCATTTTTTTAAAATTCTGAAATAATATATTAATAATTAAATCTTAATTAAAATATTAATAAATTAAATTCTGAAATTATATATGAATAATTAAAAAATTTTATTAAAAATTATGCGTCTGGTATATTTGGTAGATGAGGTGAATTTCGCCTCATTACTATTGTGTGAGGCGAAATTCGCCGACGTGGCTCCCAGGTTTCTATGAGGCGAATTTCGCCTCATACAATTATAATAAGGCGAAATTCGCCTCATGCCATGCCTCACTAGCCGACGTGGCACCCCCATCCTAGCGTGAGGCGACCTTCGCCTCCTTTGCCCTAAGATGGCAGACTTCAGAGGCGAATTTTTGAGACGAAATTCTAAGCTACTGAGGCGAAATATTTCGCCTCTTAAGGTCATTTTTTACTAGTGTTTGCCACCAAACTTATCAGGAGTCCATAATGTTTTCCATGTGTTGTACTAAGAAAATATGTACCTGACCCCGAAAAGATATTGGAGCTGGAACCCATTCAGTTAAAAGAAAATCTCACTTATGAACAACATCCAGTGAAAATTCTGGACAAGAAAACCCAAAAGCTACGGAGTAAAGAAATCCAATATGTGAAGGTGTTATGGAAAAAATCACGCCTTCGAAGAAGCAACTTGGGAAGCCGAAGAGGAAATTCGAAAGAAGTACCCGAGTTGTTTCAAACAAGTTATGTAAGTTTCAATTTTGAGGATAAAACTTTGTTTAAGGTGGGCAGGTTGTAAGCCCGATTTCTTTGCAAACCAAGCTTGACTTTGAGAACTGAATCGGAAACCAAAACCCTAAACCGGAGTAGTAGGGTAAGAAAGAAACCTAGAAACCCTAAGTCCGGCTCTACTGAGAATAAAACCACAGAGCTTTTGAGAGCAAGTTAATATAGATTATAGTTCTAAAGAATATATCAAAATATAAAAAGGTTATTTTTCGAGAAATTATCTATTTCGAACCCGACCAGGAGCCATTCCGAAAAACTGAGCCCCGGACTCGAAATTAGAAAAATATTCCGAAATACTTTGTAAGACTAGAATTTAATAAGGAACCCAAAAATATATTTATTATAATTTTTCGGTTTATAAAGACTACAATTATAGTTTTTTTGTCGTATTTTCTTTACTAACCGGTAATTTAATTGTCTAATCCACTATTCATTACTATTCACAAGTGCAAGCCCATACCCTACTCACACTCACAAGTCATACCCCTACTCTTACATCCTTACAATCAAACCTTACCTCATTACATCATATTGCCTACATTTACTTTTCTAACACATTTTATCATACATTAATTTGAAAAATTGTACAAATTTCATTTTCTCACCCTTATGGACGGCGCACCCCTACCCCACCACCCCCTCCCCCCCCCACACCCCCTCTCATTTCCCTCTCAATTGTTCTATTCTTCTTCTTTTATTTTATGTGTACAAAACACTAATAACCATCACTATATATACTCTTTTATGCCTTTATTTTCTTCATTTCACTTTTGCAAAATTTTTCACAAACTCTCCCTCTTCCTCTCTTGTGTGTCGTGACACCCTCTCCCATACACACACTCTCACATTTTTTTTTCTTCAACTTCTCTTGCTTACAAAGTTTAATAGGTATAGATCTAAACTTTACCATGACAAAAACATGTAATGGCTAGATCATTCATGTGTGGGTTCATAAGAATCCTCATGAGTTTCATGCTAGGGACATGAAACCACTAGAATATGAAGATCAAGCCATCACAAGTGTGGATCTTATGATTAAAGCTCATATTTTTGTCATGATCATAATATATGTTCATATGATGATGATTTCATGTAGAAATCTTGCTACCACATTATTGTCATAGTAGTATACTTCATTTTATGCATGTAACATGATCATTACGATTAGATCTAGCTTTTAAACATCTATTATTTTACATTATCTCAGAGATCTCATGCATTTATTGTGTTTAAGATGAATGAATGGTCATAAAAATTTTGTTTTATGTAAATGAATGATTTGTTATTTCTAAAAGTTAAGATATTTATGAAGATGAGCCAAAGAGCTCAAAAACAAATTTTGTTTCATCAAAATGAACTTTTGTAAATTCGGATGGGAAAAGAGTTGTATTTTGAAAACCTATTTTTCAACTCCAAAACATGAATTTTAGGTGAAAAATGAAGGGCTTATGAAATATGTATCAATAGGAGATGATTTTTATAAGTTAATGGTAGATCTACTAAGAGAAATTTGTCAAACAAGAAAGATTTACAAGATAAAAAATTTGGATCTTGTGATAGTTACATGAAATTCGTAACTAAGAAAAGAGATATGTAAGCACCTATTTTTTAAACTCAAAATGGAAGTTTTATTAAGGAATGAAGTCTTAGGGGTTAGGAATAATAGAGCTTTAAATTTTAAAGTATCAAATAAGTTTTTCTTAAAGAAATCAATTAAAAACCATTTTACAAAAATTTGGATATAGGAATAACCAATATTCAAACACTTGTTTACAAAGTGAAAATGAGGATTTTTTTGAAAAATAAGACTTTAAGGAATAGATATGGTAAAACTTAATTTTTAGCAAGAATAAATAAATTTTATTTAGGGAATTCTCTAAAACAAGTGTGATTTGTCAAGAACACAAAATTAATTTTGCTAAATTAGGTATTAATGACATCTTGTAAACTAGAAGCTTTCTAAAAATGCCCCTTAATAGAATATCATCAAGACGTACTATAGGCAGCTCATAACATACCATTCATGATACTAAATTGTTAATATTGCATGCATATTTGGCATGGATGTAGAAAACATCATAATTCCTCAAAAACAATTTTGAATATGGACTTTCGGATACCGATCAGAACTGATCTGAACTTTTCGAGACTTGAAAGTTTTCAAAACTGACATATTATGTTATAATTATATATATCTTTCAAAGTAGATAGGAATCGGTATATAATTTGCGAAATTCCGAGTTAAAATGACCATGTTATGGCTGTTTTAAGTTGAAATTTCCATTAATGAGGAGAATTACGAATTTAATAGTTTTTATGAAATAAAATGGATTAGATATGAGTTGAAATACTCATTTGGGTATTTCTTTCATTTAGGTGACTTGGATCCCGAGGATTCATTACCACCGGATTATTATTTACTAAGAGACCAACGACCAATTGGCCGAGTGAGTATTACTTCCTAATTTCATTTCTTGCTTGTGTTATAGCAATTAGTTGCACTAGATTATGAGGCAAAGATAAAATGGAATTGCATGATGGGAATTATGGGGGATTAAGTATGCTTGTTGATGAGTTGAGAAATTGTGATAAGAATATCGGAACCGAGTAATTAACCTATGCTTGTTTAAAGTATTCTAAGATTGATTGTCTGTGAGATTGGTTAATCACCTAAAATTTTTTATTATCAATTATTCAGATTCATAAATTAATATGGACATAAGCACTTCATGACGGGGATGGAGCATTAGCACATGTTGGTTACCCGTGATCTATAAACGGCTAAATATTAGTTGATCATGATCCATAAACGACATAAATGAGTTGGTTGATCATGACCCATAAATGACATAAGTTGATTGATCGTGATCCATAAACAGCACATTAACTCAATGGTAGTACCGAGAATTCGTTAATCTGCTAATCCCGAATGGAAGGCATAAATCCTTCGCATATAATTTCTGGCTTATCATATGATTGTTTATTCATGTTGTTGATGATTCCATATGATTGAATAATCAACTTGTGTCACCCCCGAATTTGGTTCAAGGGGTGCCAGCCGCCACGTATAACACTTACGCATTTCGTTAAGGCTGACCTAATCTACAGTTTATTGTGATCGTTGCTAAACACATTTTAGATTCTGAAATCGTTGTATCGGATTTGAAACAGCTGAGTTCAGCGGAAAAGAATACATTTCTTTAAATGATTCCGAATAGGCTACTTTCTTGAGTAGATCATTACATATATAAAGTAAATTTCTCAAAACGATTTCATAGGTTATTCTGGTGAGTAGACAAAAGTTTATAAATAAGTATCATACCATCAGGTATCTCAAAGTACATAGTGTTTGGTATCTCAAGATACAACCATGGGCTTAGATATGCCCTTATCGAATCATAAGTTTGAAAAGATGATCAATAACTTTTACCAATAGCATAAACGTTTAACACTCCTAGACACTCAACTTGTTACAAGTCCTTTAGAATCGTCCATACCCGATAATCACAAGCATCCAGATCATCACCTGAAAAAGAAGGAATGAGCCGAAGCCCAGTATGACAGCAACACAAGCACACACGAGATGGGCACACACGCCTATTCTATATGCAATGCAACAACCAACAGTTTATATATTTAAATTAAAGTGCGAAAAACAACAGTGGAGCACTCACACTCCGGCAACACGCTGGGAACCTGGGGGTCCTGAGTAGCAGCAACTGCTCAGGGGGTTGATATAGGCAGCCCGAATACCTATATCCCCTATAGGATTATCTAGTAAATAGCTTCATCTAGGGGACACAGCCGTTACACATCTCTATCCATATTAGTCCGTTATAATTAAGCAGAGTAACAGAGCCCATATATTAAACTGCTTAATACAACTTCTTTCCAATATGAATAAACGTTACCTCGATACCATCTCCCCCATCAGCTACCCACCGAGCCACTAATAACCATCATTTGTCCAATGTCAATGATGGGGGGTGGCCTAAGCGCCTAACTACCATGCTGGCATCGCCTAGCAAGGTTGTCGCCCTCGGACCGGGTTAAACGACCAAGCACAAGCAACAAGCAATCATTAAGGCCATATTTAAGTATTAATTGATTTAGGATGCCTATCCTAGCAGGCAGCACACAAGTCACTGCGTACCTGGTGCAAAGTCTGTGCTCCGAACAATCAGAAGATAGACCAGAAGATAAAGCAGAAGGCAGACTCCTAACAAATATCTGCTTCAAAGATTAACTCATATAAGCATTTGATTCAATTATCAACTTATATCAAACATGTATTAACCACTTAGTTTTCTAGCGAATTTACATTTGAAACAACATACTCCTCTTATTATTCGTGGTCTATCATATTTTAGAAATTACGTACTCCTTATCATTTAAGGTTTAACCTAACATATTAATCGAAGCCAATTTCTAGTTAATATGATCATATAGGTATTCATCAATTAATAGCTAAGTATAAATTGTTGGTTTTTGAAGAATTTACTAAGCTAATATTAGTTAATAAATCTATATTAATTTTATCTAATAAAGTTGAATATAATTAACTAGTCAAGTTTACTAAATGGTAATTAGGTCGTTTAAAATGATAAATTCTATAATATGTCTTATAATCAATCTATTAAACTTTTATTAAGTAAAACAACTTATTAAAATATAATTATTCTATTTATGTCATTTATAATTTTTTTACATCTAAATGGACTAAGGAATCTAAACTAGTTTCCTATTATGTTTGTACTATCTTGTGATGTTATATTTATACTTAAGATATTAAATAAATTCATAAAATAAAAATAATTAATTATTGATCTTGAAATTCATAATTTAACATGAAAACACATTATTTACATTTATTTCATATTCATTTGATTAGAATTGATTTACCTTAAATTCCTTCATTTCATCTCCTATAGAAAACTAGTGTGCACCCTAACTTTAATAAATCGGTTTATTATCTTAAACATGGGTTCTTAAGCTCAAATTTTTATGTAAACTTCCTAACACATATATTTATATGTTTATAAGGTCATTTGGCTTAAATTAATTAGTTAATTATGGTTTTAATTTTAATTGATTCAAAACTGTCCAGAACAGGGCATAGGCAGCGACGACCGATCGGTTTGATGGATTTAGACCATTAATCCGACCGGTTCTTGTCCGGTTCTTTGCACCATGTTAAATTAGACATCTTAAGCTTTCAAACCGTTGTAATTTCATCCAAAAAGAAGGAGAAAAAGTCACCGGTTCGGCCATATGAATTCACGCCACCACTGCTGGCCAAAACACTGTTTTGCCCTGTTTTGCTATTTTGTAATTTAATTCTTAAAAATAGTAAATGTATTTCAAAATTCACGAAAATTTACAGTTTGTATATAGACATGTTAAGCTATCTTGTTTATAAATTTCATCCAAAAATAATTTCACTTGATATTTTAATTAAATTTCACAAAGACATATGCAATAATTAATTCCAGCAACTTATATTATCATAAATTAATTCATCAACATGTTTAACTTATCAAACCCAAATTCCATAGGATGATATATCATGTTCACATGCTTATATGCATATACTGATCATAATTTTAGTAATTTAACTTGATGACATGCCTTTTATATATAATATTAAGCTTATATGTCCTATTTGATTCATTTTCCAACATTATAACTTATTAAAAACTAAATCAAATACACACATATAATCAACATATTAGATCAATCATATATCATACATTAGACATATCATACTTATATTTATATATATATGATAATTTTATCGAAACAACATTTATACATATATTTATGGTATTCGGTTTATATGAAAACATATATCTATATTTACCAAAACCTTATTATTATTAAATCTATGTTGATATCACCATCTAACAATAATTTCAACAAGAAAATGCAACAATCATACAAATTCAATAATCAAACTTATATTACTTACTTGAATTGTGAAATAATTAGCTAAAGCTTTACTATCCTACTTCTTAAGTTGATGTAGCTTCTTCAAGCTAATTTCTCTAGCTTCAACCTTTCTTTTAGCCTTCAAAATCATCTAGGAATTGGTGGAAATAAAGATTGGATTTGGGGAAGAAATTGAAAGATTGGATGGTAGAGAAATCATGAATTTCATTGCCTATTGGATGCTAGATTTAAAGAGGAATTGTTGTAGAATTCTTGTAGGATTTTTGTGGGTTTTTAGAGTGATTTCTTGAGAGATTTTAGGGGTTAGGGGTTGCAAGAAGAAGTAGGGGATTAGGATTTTCTAAATAGGTATATTTATAGTATTTTAGGTCTTGTAATTATTTCTAGAGTTAAGGACATTTTGGTACTTTGGCTTAATTAAGTGAGGGCATTTTAGTCTTTTTATGTGCATTAGAATCCTCTAGAGTTAGGAGATTTTCTTGTGTAGATATTTAAGGGGTATTTTAGTCTTTTCCTAGGGTTAGGAATCTTCTAGACTTGGTTAAGGTTAATTTGGTCTTTTCACACACTTGATATTTTCTTGTGTTCACATTGTAGATATTTAAGGGGTAATTTGGTCTTTTCATAGATGAAGAAACCTTCTTGAAGTAGCTAAGGTTATTTTGGTCTTTTCATAAGGTTAGATTTTTTTCTAGACATTGAGATTTCATATCATGTGTGAGGGTGCATGATAAGAACATGGTCTAATGAGCTTTGATGTATGGGCTTTTGGTCCTAGGTTTATGGGCTTGATCTTTGAATAATTGGGCTTAGGGTTTTAGAAGAAGAATTAGGCCTTTAGGTTATGGGCTTTAGGGAATTAGAAATGGATTTTAAGAAGTAAGAATGAGAATTAACTAATTGACATCAGAAATTAATTTTAGGAAATCTAATTAAAGGAAAATTAATAGCTTACTTGAATTTAGGGTTTTAGGGGCTTAGGAATTGGTATTTGAAAACAAATATTTATATTTAAACTTCTAGGATTTAAGGAGTTGGAATTTAGGCTAAAATGTCTAAATTGGATATTTAGGGTTTTAGATGATTAAACTTAACTAATAAAGTTCAATTGATGATTGAAAAGGATTAATTAATTCGAATTTGTTGAAATAGGTAATCGATGTTGCTTAATGGGTTAAATTAGGTATTTATGACATTAGAGTCTTTATTTTCAATTAAATTCATTTATTTTTCCTAATTATGTTAAATTATCAAAATTTTCACTTACGCGATTAGGGTTTCTAGTCCAAATAGGTCAAATTAGAGTATTGTGCTCAAAAGGGTAAGAAAATTCTGAATTTTATGATTACGTATTCAGAATTTTTATTCGAGTTCTAGTTTTGCAGATATTGATCAGTTTCTAATTCTATCGCGTATTTTTCAATCCTAGCAATTCATCTTTAAACTATCGTTTACTATTTAATAGACCCTAAAAATTAATCGAGTCATACTACACTTGATGTTTATAACCTTAGGTATATAATTAGTGAGTTATTGACTCCATTCTAATCTAAATTTAGATTAAGGTTTAATTTTAGTGAATTAGGAATTTAGATAATTCAACTTGAGAAATCGGTTTCAAGTCGATAATTAAAAGGAATTTAATAACTTGGTATGTTGGAAAAAGGAATTTGAAGTAATTTGATAAGTTGAATTGGGTAATTGTGGTATTGGAATTCCTAATTTCAATTAAGTCCATTTACAAATTAAATTATCTAATTATATTCTATAGTTTATGAAAATCAACTGACTAACTATCTAAATTCCTTTAATAAGTTAAATTTAAAATAAGATCCACAATTACCTATATTTTCATAGTATTTAATTATCACATTTTTAATTTAGGTTGGTAAAATTCGGGGTATTTCAACTTGATTGAATGATTTGTTATAAATGTCTTTATGGAAGTATTCGCTCACTAAGCTAGTACAACTTACGCCCGACAGCTTTTTCTTATTGCAGTATTCATATATATGGTTAAGGCCGAGGCATCCTACCTAGAAGGTACAGGAATTAGGAGTTTCCATTAGAAGTTTGTGTTCAATTTTGTATAGACTTCCATAGGAAACCCTAATATTTATTGGATGACTGTAAAAGACTACGCTTAAACTTAATATTCTTTTACGGAGGAATGCCCCTAGAACTCTTGTAATTAATTATGTGGACTCATGGTTTATATTCTGATGCTTATAGTATGTCAAATTAAACTATTTATCTCCATTGGTTCATGTATTCTATTGTTGTAAAGGTATGCCTTGCATCTGTACGAGACTTTGGAACAATTGTGGTAGCAATTCCTAAGTCTTATATAGCACGCGATGGACTGTTACGTCTAGAGTACCCAATGGGGCATGACAGTTTAAGTTGATATTAGAGCATAACATTATAAAGCATGACAATATAACTTAAAAGGCTTAAAAGTTTAAGTAATTAAACAGTAGGATAAAAATGGAGTTAAAAGTTTAAGCTAACCAGAAGCCTTTTCTTGATATAGGTCTTTCTAAGGGAAACTCGAGAAAGGGCAAGGAACTTTGTTAAGAGGCAGGAAGAAACTTTTGTGGACTATCGCTTAAGATTGAGAACTTTATGCGAAGACTTTGCTTTATTTCGAAGACCTCGAACCATGGCCAAAATGTATAGGATGTGGAAGGAAGGTATTACGTATACACGATGGGTGCCAGTGATAGACCATATTAGATATGATCCCATTAGAAAAAGGAGATGGACCATGTTGGAGACTATCTATACAATGGAAAGAATCATGGTAGAATATGGATGTGAGCCGATGTTGAGGGAGGTTACTTTTGTCTTGAAAAATGAAGGAAATCCTACTCATCCTAACTTTAGAGTATGGAATAGTATTGGACCCTTGTATGTCTATGCCCATGATGACCTAATGGATCATAGAGAGTAGAACATAGCTGATGCTAGGAACCACTTCATCTGGCAGGGAGTATACCTAGACATTATACCACCAACTATAGGGATCCAAACCCCTCATGCTATTGAGATCAGGATGCAATTACCAATTGAGCCTGTGGAAGAGAATAATAATGGTGTAAATAATGATGAAAATGAGACTGAGAATGAGAATGAAGAGGAGGAAGACGATCAGGAAGAGGATCCGGAGGAGGATCCGAATTGGGTTAATGAAAACAAGGATAGAACACCACCACCTATAATGATAGAGGAGGAACTCAGTCATGCACAAAACCCACCAAATATGGACTTTGACAGAGATTTGGAGATCCCTGATTGTAGTAGGATAGAAGTTGATCCAAACCCAACTATTTGGAGAGATATTCATAAAGTTAATGAACACCTTAGGATGACCAATTCTATCCCCTAAGGACTTCATTTCCTTAGTAAAACTTCCATTTTGGGTTTGAAAAATGGTATTTACACACTATCTTTTCCTAGTTATGAATTTCATGCAACTAACATAAGACCCAAATTTTTCTATCTTGTAAATATTTCTTATTTGATAAATTTCTCTTATTAGATCTACCATTAACTTATGATAATCATCTCCTATTGATACTTATTCCATAAGCCCTTCATTCTTCACGTAAAACTCATGTTTTGGAGTTGAAAAATAAGTTTTCAAAATATAGCTCTTTTTCCATTCGAACATACAAAAGTTTATTTTGATGAAACAAAATTTGTTCTTGAGCTTTTTGGCTCATCATCATAAATATCCTAACAAAAAAAAAACATTTATTTACACAAAACAAAATCTTTATGGCCATTTATTCATTCTAAACAAAATAAATGCATGAGATCTCAAATGACATGTAAATGATGAATGTTTAGAAGCTAGATCTTCATGTGATGATCATGTTAGATGCATGAAATGAAGTATACTATTACGATAACAATTTAGTAGTAAGATTTCTACATAAGATCATCACTATATGAACATATATTATGATCATGACAAAAATATGTGCTTAAAACATAAGATCAACAACTTGTGGTGGCTTGACCATCACGTTTTAGTGATTTCACATCCCTAGCATGAAGCTCATGAGGATTTCTTTTTGTGAATCCACATATGAATGATATTGCCATTACATGTTTTTGTGATGATAGTATATACATCCATACCTATTAAGCTTGTAAAACAAGAGGACTTGAAGGAAAAATGTGTGTGTGTGTGTGCTAGAGAGAGAGTGGGTCATGGAAACAAAGGGGAGGAAAATGGGAGAGAAAAATTTTCAAAAGTTTGATTTTAAGAAGAAAGAAAGAAAATGAAATGGTAAAGGCATAAAGGAGTTTATATAGGGAATTGGATTAGGATTTGTGTGAATAAATAAAAGAAGAAAAATAAAACAAATTGAAGGCACAATGTGGGGGGAGGGGGGGGAGGGGGGTTGTGTTTGTAGTTTGTGTGAGATTACGCCGGTTCGAAGGGGAGGGGGAGAGAGAGAGTGTTGTGTAATTTTTCAAAATTATTTTGTGTAATAATATGTGACAATTTTGCATGGGAAAAGAAAATGGTAATGAGTGAAGTGTAAGGATGTAAGAGTAGGGCCACGACTTGTGAGTGTGAGTAGGGTATGAGCTTATACTTATGAATAGTAATAAATAGTAGATTAGATAATTAAATTACCGATTAGTAAAGAAAATACGATAAAAGGCTATAACTATAATTTTTATAAACCGAAAAATTATAATAAATATATTTTTGAATTTCTTATTAAATTCTAGTCTTAAAGAGTATTCTAGAATATTTTTCTAATTTCGAGTCCTAGGGCCCGGTTTTTCAAAACGGATCCCAGTTAAGTTCGAAAAAGGTAATTTCTCGAAAACTGATTTTTTTATGTTTCGATATATTCTTTAGAACTATAATCTAGATTAACTTGCTCTCAAAAGTTCTATGGGTTTATTCTCTATGAAGCCAAACTTAGGGTTTCTAGGTTTCTTTCTAACCCTAGCTATTCCGGTTTAGGGTTTAGGGTTTCAGTTTCCGATTCGGTTCTCGAAGTCAAGCTTAGTTTACAAAGAAAGTCGAGGCTTATAGTATCACCAAAAATTCATAGTGACCATTACAAGTTCAGAATGCCTTACCTTGATCTTAATTTTATAAAATCCAGATTTCAAATCAATTTGAGAGAATACCCTACAATTCATCAAAATCCATTAGTTATCAAAATCTAATCTTAAAAAGCCAGAAAATGATTGGAATATTCATTTTAGAAGCCCTACAATTGTTCCTTTTTCAATCATGAACCTAAAAATGAATCGAACATAACAAGATAGTCACACCAACCTAAGCTCGACAATCAAACTCTTTGAATCAATTCAATGGTGTGATGCTAATTAAGGGTAGACAATGGAGGAAATGGAAATTCTCAGTTTTGGTGAAGCTATAGAGGTCGCCTGTGGTGATGTCAAGCTTGTTGATGACCAATTTGACTCAGTTTTTAGAGAGAAAGAAAGGAGTAGAGAGAGAAATATCTTATTCTTAAAGAAGATGAAGTTCAATCATGAAAAAGATTTTTATTCCAATGTTTCATATAAACATTCGTTCTTCTTCTTCTTCATCTTTCTCTCTCTACTATTCTCTCTCCCATCGTCATCTTTCTCTCTCTAGTATTCTCTCTCTCATCGTCGTATCCCTTTCTCTCTCTCTGTGTATTTTAGTCTAGTCCTTTTTTTCATTAATCGATACGTATCGATCAACTATTGGTAGATGGGTCTACATAAGTAAATAGAATTGACGGCATTATGTGGGGTAGTCATTGTGGGCATGAAAAGTCTAATTGGGTATGAAATTAGATCTTTTAAAAGTTTAAGGCACCTAATTGATTTTTTGTCGAAGTTTAGGTACTAAATTCGACTGTTTTCCTTTATAAATAAACAAAGTTTAATATAAATTCAAAATAATAACAAAATACAATAATATAAATCATGATAACCACTTAAAATTGGTGGTTTGAGATAAATTTAAGAATAAAAATATGTTACAAGCTAGGCCAATATAGTTTATTTTTCATTATATTTGTCAAAGTAAATATATATATTAGCTACTGTACAAATTAGGTGATGTACCTAGCATTGAAGGAACTTCAAATTTGACTAGCATGATAGAAAATAATAAATTAACTTTTCTTTTTTTTTTATTTGCTTTTTAGTGTACTTGGAAAGGTAATGGACATAGGTGTAAATAATATTTAACAAGTAAATTGCATCAATAGATATCAACTAGGATAATTTCATTTAAAATATCAATATTTCGAGTGATTAAAAAGAGAAATTATCGTTTGGAGAAATATACATTTAAGGTATCAGCATTTCAAGTAATTAAAAGAAGGAATCAGTGTTTTATAAATTGAGTCAAATAATGTTTTAATAATTAACCATTAATGAAAATTAAGGATACTTAATTGAAAAACTGATACCTTAAAAGAATTTTTTAAATTGTTGATTCGTCATTTCATTTACTTTAAAAAAACATCGATTCCTTTTTTAACTACCCAAAACGTTGATATTTGAATGAATTTATCCCTAGACATTAATAGCTTCTTGTGTAATTTACCAAATATTTAATATTTGCATTTTTTGGTCTAAAGCTAATATTTAATATTACTATAAAATAAAATACTAACTAGTTTGAATCTAAAATAAGGATTGAGATTACTCATTGTCAATAAATTAGATTCAAATTCAAAAAATAAAATAAAATAGATATAATACACTATCTGTAAAAGAAAGGTTCTACATAATTGAAGATGATTGATAAGAACACTAAATAGATAATGCACCTGGATTTAAGAGTTTTCTCCAATAAAATCCTGAGCGTAAGAGGTAATATAGATAAGTTGCTAATGAAGTCCAATATTTCCTCAAACACATCAAGGGAAAAAGTGAAAATGTGCAAAGTTCATTGATAAAAATAAAAGATACACGGAAATACAAATCTATAGGAAATAGTACTGGTGTTAAAACCTATCATCAAGTTGTTAGGTTGCACTTTAGTTTTGTGGGTGAAATTCACCTTAGTATCCAAACTTAAATAGCTAGATTCTAGAAATCACCCCACATTTTCGAGTTACTACCCATGTAAACCCCTAATTTTTAAGGTAATTTCAAGCTTAAACCCTAAGTTGGAAAGTTAACCAAAAACTCTAGGTTAATAAAACCTCAGGAAATCCTAGCAGTTTAGATCTGGCAATCCGTGTTCTTAAACCGAGAAGTTGAAATATGAGTGGAGAGTGTACATTGGTTCGTAATAATATTAGGATGCTTAAAAATATCATATGGGTAAATTTTTTACCTATTTCGAACCGATCGGATACAGACTTTGAAAAGCATGTCCCGGGGCTCAAGATATCAAAAATATGCTATTAATACCGTTATATTTGTAATTTCATAAGATTTCCAAATATATCAGTTATATAATTTTTCGGTTTAAAAAAGTTTTAGTTATAGCCTTTCTATCGTATTTTCATTACTACTGGTAATTTAACTGTCTAATCTATGTTTTCATTTCTAATCACACTGTTCACA
The DNA here is from genome assembly GCA_024138025.1 of Combretum micranthum. Classification (NCBI taxonomy): domain Eukaryota; kingdom Viridiplantae; phylum Streptophyta; class Magnoliopsida; order Myrtales; family Combretaceae; genus Combretum; species Combretum micranthum. Next base: position 200,095 of record JAMXBD010001927.1, read on the forward strand.
AGTACAACCACTCATACCCTATTCTTACATCCTTACAACCTATTCTTACAATATTACACCATTTTCTTTACAATTTTACTTTTTCAAAACTTTTCATTACTCAATTTACTTAATTAAATTTTGAATTTTATTACACAAAACAACTCACATCTTTATAATAGATCAATCTTTGCCATAATTGTTATGATTTATATTCTCATTATAATGTATGTCTTCTTAAGCTATTTCGATTCAACGTAAGGTCCCATACATGGTGAACGTAAGCCTTACACCAGGTGTCTAAACTCATGGAATGACTAAGGTTGTTATACTTGAGTTTAAATATCGAGTGTGGTGGATTGTCTAGTTTAGGGTACCCTTTGGGGCATGATAGTTTAAGTTGGTATCAGAGCATGGAGTTTACAATCATAAGTATAACTAATAGACTTAAGAAGGAATAAAGAGAAAAGACTAAGATAGGGTATAAATAAAATAAGGAAGAATTGGATAGAGTAACATGGGTTGTTTAAGTTTTACAATTCTAATCCTTTCCTCTTTTGTGAATAGCTTATGCTTAGTGAAGCTCACCTAGCAACAAGGCAAATACATAAGCGAAGTGATGAGTCTTTAGTCAACTACCGCCTAAGAATTAGGGTTTTGTGTGAAGAGTTTGCTCTAGCTGGCCGCCCTAGGTCCATTCAAGAGATGTTTAACTTGTGGAAACAAGGTTTGATGAACACCAAGTGGCATAAAGTCGTGACCAACATAGGATACTGCGCTATAAGAAGCAAATGTTGGTCAGAACTCAAAGTGATTTATATGCTAGAGAGGATTGTTGTTCATAGGTTAGGGCAACCCATGTTGCAAGAGGCTACCTTTGTGTTAAGAAATGAAGGAAGGCTAACGTTTCCCGATTTTCAAACTTGGAACCAATTAGGCATCTATTTTTTTATGCTCATGACTCGTTAGGGGATCACACGGATTAGCTTCAAGCCGATGCTCAAAGCCACTTGTTTTGGTGGGGAGTGTACAAGGAGATGCTACCACCACCAGCTGATATGGCCCAGCCACCACCGCTAAGTCAAATCGGTTTCCAATCCCATGAGAAAGGAATGAACGAGATAGAGGATGTGGCCGCTACCCCAACAGAGGGAAATAAGAATAGGGAAGAAGAAGAAGAAGAAGTTTACAAGAGGAGGATGTGCTTTCCCCCGTTCATGGAGAAAAGGAACCGTGGTCCATCAAATAGGAACCTGAGTGACGACCCATACCCCGAAGATGAGGAAGAAAAGAGAATGTGAAGGTAGAAGGAAGGAAGCGAGACTTATTTTTTGACCCACAAGTCCAAGCTGAATTTTGTAGTTGCAACCTTGAGAAATAGGTCATAGTAGCTTTTGTTGTTTCCGGGATGTTACTTATGGTTGTTGCTTTGTTATGTTGTTTTGCTGTGCTTAGTTTTTAATTTCGATGTAAGGGTCCTTGTACCAGCAGATTGAAGTTTCAATGAAAATTATATTATATTTTATCAAATTGAGATTTCTCTTATATAATTTCTTAAATTATATTTTTGCATTTATATTACTCACTTGTACAAGAATTTCTGTTGTTTCCAAAGCATGATTTAAAATGTTAATAATATTATGGGAAGATTGCCTAATTAAACCAAATAAAACATAAAATAGTCATGCTAGAGGAAGAAGATAACAAGAGCAGAGTGCATCTAATCAACCAAATTTGGAAGGAGAACAATAAGCGACGCCATCGCTAAATCCACTAATGGCCGATGCTCAAGCCACTTTGCAAGTGACTTTAGGGAAACTAGCACAAGGGGTCAAGGCCATTCGATAAACTATGCCAGCTCCAGCTCCAGCTCCTGCTTCTGCTCTTAACTCTACCAACTTCAGCACAGCAATCATCTGTAGCTATGCCAATGCATGAAAATGCACACTCCCACACCGCGCCTTGCCCCTAATACCACTACCAAGGCCATACAAGAGCTCCTTACCCGATTTCATAAGAAGTAACAAATACTTTGAGGGAGCCTTTGGAAAACCAGATGAGGCTAAGGATTGGTTGGCCTAAGTAGAGTGGTCATTTGATGCTTTTGAAGTACCTCACCACTTGAGAATTAATTATGGCACTTATATGCTAAGACTGAATGCAAGACTATGGTAGGAATCCAAGAGGAGTGAGCTTATGCCCCCTGTTACATGGGAGATGTTTCGTTACGAGTTCCTCGAGAATTACTTCCCGGAAGCCTTTAGGTACAGTACAGTGCAGATTTTCTACATATATCACAAAGAGGCCGCACTGTGGAGAAATATGAGACCGAGTTTAGTAGGCTACTCTAGTATGACCCGGACTCGTACAAATACAGTGAGGAATTAAAGAGGCAAGCTTTTCAGAATAGTTTGGATGTAGACATGAGAATTAAACTTGAGGAGTTCAACATTAAGACTTATAGGGAATTAGTTGAGAGAGCCCAAATTGTTAAAGGGGCTAAAGAGGAAAAAAAAAAAAAAGACTACAGAAAGGACACCCTCAGTATATGGAAGAAAGTTTCATGGGGGGTTAAGTTCAAGGTATCCCTAGAAAAGGTTCAAGCCACTCCATGGCTTTAAGGGAAATACAAGTGGGGGAAATGGGGGAAAGGTCACTCCTAAGACCATAAGTTGTTGGAAGTGCAAGAGAGACCACTACCCTAAGAGGTGTCTATAGTTGAGAGATAAGTGCTATATCTACAGTGATGCAAGTCACAAGATCTCTGAGTGTCCGAAGAAAGCTACCACTACTTGCTATATCTGCAAGCAAGTTGGACACTTTGCCAATGAGTACCCACAAAGGAAGGGTGCCCTAGCTAGGCCATTTGGAGGATCATCATCGGCAAGGCCCAGAAATAGGAATAGTGGAAACTTTTGCACCCTTTCTGGATCGGCTTTGCATGGCATGAGGATATACAATTTGGAGGGACAATGGGTTTGTAAGGAAGTTGAGGACGAAGACTGTGAATTTGCTTCCCTCGAGGAGGTTAATGGCCAAGATTTTAGACTCGTGACAGGTTAGTCTTCCAACCCTTATTTATGTTTTACAGTTGATTATGGACTGCTCAAGATCTAAGGACTAAAAAGGGAAAAACAAGTGTAGTAATCTAAGATGAAGTTAGGAGAACGGACTAGAATGGTTTGGGATAGTAATTAGCCATGTTGAATACAAGACGCATATTAGTAGCTAAGACGACTGCTTATACCTTGTTCCGCACTGGAGCCACACACTTGTTTATCACTACCGGGTTGGCGAGACAAGTTAGATTACCAATAACCACCACCACCTCCGGCTTTTGTGTCAAGACTCCAACCCGAAGTATAGTGATGACTAGTGAAGTGTTGAAGGACTACCCAATAATGATTCAAGGACATCACACATGATGTGATTTGACTGTTTTGGAAATGAGTAAGTATGAAGCGATTTTTGGTATGAATTGGTTAACCTTTGCTAAAGCTGTTGTAGATTATAGAAGGAAGAAAGTGGAGTTTAAGGATCTTGATGGGAAGGATGTTGAATTTAAGGGAGAAACAGCAATTTCGAGAGGAACTGAGTTAAGTTCGTTCGAATTACTTATAGATGGGAAGATGAGACCAAAGGAGAAATTCCTTTAATGCAATGGAGAAGGAGGAAGGGTTACCCCCAGTTGAAGATATACCAATTGTAAATGAGTTTCCAGATGTTTTCCCTAATGAACTACTAGGAATACCTCTGAAGCGAGAGAGTAGCTTTGAGATTGATTTGGCACCAAGCACGGAATCGATATCTAAAGTGCTTTACCACATGGCTCCGGTTAAGCTAAAGGAATTAAAGAAACAATTACAAGAACTTTTGGATCAAGGATTCATAAGGCCAAGTGTGTCACCATGAGGTACATTAGTTATGTTTGTTAGAAAGAAAGATGGATCGATAAGGTTATGTGTGGACTACCGAGAGTTGAACAAAGTCACAATCAAGAATAAATATCCACTCCCTAGGATTGATGATCTTTTCGACTAACTACGATGAGTAAGTGTGTTTTCAAGGATAGATCTTCGATCGGGATACCATCAACTAAGAGTCAAGCCGGAAGATGTACCTAAGATGGCTTTCCGGACTCAATATAGACATTATGAGTTCTTGGTAATGTCTTTTAGGTTAACAAATCCTCCTGCTACTTTTATGGATATAATGAACCGAGTATATAAGCCCTTGGTGGATAAGTGTTATAGTTTTTATTGATGATATCCTTATCTACTCGAAAACATGCAAGCAACATGAGGAACACCTGTTCATGGCATTCCAAATCTTAAGAGAACACAAGTTATATGCCAAGTTTTCCAAGTATGACATTTGGTTGGATAGGATTTCATTCTTAGGACATGTAATATCAGGAGAGGGTATATCTGTGGACCCTGAGAAGAAAAATGTTGTAATGGATTGGAAGCCACCTAAGATAGCAATAGAAGTACGAAGATTTTTAGGTCTGGTTGGTTATTACAATAAGTTTGTTGGGGATTTTTCCAAGATAGCTAAGCCCTTGATCCAACTAATCGAAAAGAATGAAAAGTTTATATGGATGGAAAAGAGAGACCAAATTTTTCAAGAGCTTGAGCAAAGGCTTGTTTCCACTCTAATCTTGGTTCTACCAAATCCCGAGAAGCCTTACACAGTTCATAGCGACGCATTGAGAAATGGTCTCAGATGTGTACTCATGAAAGATAGGAAAGTGATTGCCTATGCTTCACGACAGCTAAGGCTACATGAACAAAATTACCCTACACACGATTTGGAACTAGCCACAGTGGTGTTCTCCTTAAAGATATGGCGGCATTACCTTTATGGACAAAGATACGAGATCTATACCGACCGCAAGAGCCTTAAGTATTTGTTCACACAAAAGGAGCTGAACATGAGACAAAGGAGATGGCTCGAGTTGATCAAGGATTATGATTTGGGGATTAATTATTGCTCGGGAAGAGTAAATATGGTTGCTGATGCCTTAAGTTGTAAGAATCATAGAGAAGTTATAGCCTTGCTCACCAATCAAAAGGAGTTTAAAAGACTAAGCATTGAGTTCATGGGAGGAAATACCAAGGTGGAGATAGAAAATTTAGTGATGGAATCCACCTTAGTGGAAAGAATCAAGGAGGCTCAGTGCTATGATGAGATAATACAAAGAATAAAGAAGAAAGTTTAAGAAGGAAAATACACTAACTTCACGGTGGATGACGAGGATGTAATAAGGATGAGGGGACGACTCTGTGTGCGAGTGATGAGGAAATACATAAGGAGATCATTAGTGAAGCTCACAATTCTGGGTATACAGTACAATCGAGAGGAATGAAAATGTATCAAGATCTCAAAGGACATTATTGGTGGAACAGAATAAAACGAAATGTGGTCGAATTTATGTCAAAGTGCCCGATTTGCCAGCAAGTGAAAGTAGAGCATCAAAGGCTGGGAGGATTGCTGAAACCCTTGCCAATACCGAAATGGAAGTGAGATCAAACTTCCATGGATTTTGTGTGTGGGTTGCCAAAAACACCAACAGGGCATGATATTATATGGGTTATAGTAGCTCGGTTAACCAAGTCCGTTCACTTCCTACCAATAAGTATGACTTATTCTATGGATAAAGTGGCAAAGCTCTACATAAAGGAAATCGTTCGTCTACATGGAGTACCAACTGGGATTGTATTAGATCGAGACCAAAGGTTTGTGTCCAAGTTTTGGGGGAGCATGCAAAAGTGTATGGGAACCAAGTTGCACTTTAGCACGGCATATCATCCTCAGATCGATGGATACTCTGAGCAAACCATACAAACCTTAGAGGATATGCTTCGAGCATGTGTGATGGAGTTTAAAGGAAGTTGGGAAGCATACCTACCTTTAGTGGAGTTTGCTTACAATAACAGTTACCACTCGGCAATTAAGATACCACCCTATGAAGCTTTATATGGACGAAAGTGCAGATCCCTGTTGTTTTGGGATGATGTAGAGAAATTGATCTTTGGGCTAGATCTTATACAGGATGCCGCTGATAAGGTACAAGTCATCCAACAACGAATGAAGGAGGGTCAAGATCGACAAAACAGTTGGGCAGATCTAAAAAGGAGGGTTCTTGAGTTCTAAATACGAGATCATCTGTACTTAAAGATAAATCCTATCAAGAGTATTCACTGAATCCGCTCACAAGGAAAGTTAAGCTCCTGGTATATTGGTCCATTTGAAGTACTTGAATGAGTTGGAAAGCTAACGTACCACCTTACTTTACTACCGAATCTATCTAGGGTGCACAATGTTTTTCACATCTCCGTTCTTCGAAAGCATGTAGCACCCGGATCAAGTCGTGGAATTGGAACCGATGTTGTTGAAGGAGAACCTCACTAATGAAGAACATCTAGTGCAAATTCTAGACCGAAAGGTTTAAAAGTTAAGAAATAAGGAAATCATATATGTTAAGGTTCTTTGGAGGAATCACTCGTACGATGAGGTAACTTGGGAGGCAAAAAGCAAGATGTGGCAGAAATACCCCAGTTTGTTTGAGGGATCAGGTACATTTTTCAAGTTTTGAGGAAAAACTTTCTTTAAAGGGGGTAGGTTGTAAACCCCTAATTTTTAAGGTAATTTCAAGCCTAAACCTTAAGCTGGAAAGTCAACCGAAAATCCTAGGTCAATAAATCCTCAAGAAACCCTAGCAGTTTAAATCGGGCAATCCTGTGTTCTTAAACCGAGAAGTTGAAATATGAGTAGAGAGTATACATTGGTTAGTAATAATATTAGAATGCTTAAAAATATCATATGAATAAATTTTTGGCCTATTTCGAACCTGATCGGACACAAACTTTAAAAAGCGTGTCCCTGGGCTCGAGACACCAAAAATATGTTATTAGTACCGTTATATTCGTAATTTCATAAGATTTCCAAATATATCATTTATATAATTTTTCAGTTTAAAAAAGTTTAAGTTATAGCCTTTTATCGTATTTTTATTACTACTGGTAATTTAATTATTTAATCTACTTTTTTATTTCTAATCACACTATTCACAAGTACAACCACCCATACCCTATTCTTGCATCCGTACAATCTATTCTTACAATCTTACATCATTTTCCTTATAAATTTACTTTTCCAATACTTTTTTATTACTCAATTTACTTAATTAAATTTTGAATTTTATTACACAAAATAACTCACATCTCTCTCTCTCCCCATGCACAAGTCTGGCGCCTCCCCTCCACTCTTTCTTCATGCCTTTATTTGTTTTATTTTTCTTCAATTTATTAATCCACAAAACCCTAATCCATTTTCTATAAATATTTCTTTTTGTCTTTCACTTTCTCTCTTTCTTCACAAAAATCAAACTTTGGAAAAAGGTCTTCTCTCCCTCCTTTCCTCTTCTTGCCGTGACTTTTCACACACACTCACACACATAAAACTTTTTTTTTCTTTTAAGTTTCTTATTCCAAACACTTCATAGGTAATAGATCTTGATCCTACCATAATAAAACATATAATGGCAAGAATCATACATGTGTGGTTCCACAAAAATCCCTATGAGCTTTATGCTAAGGATGTGGAAATACTAAAGCATTATATTCTTGTCATCACAATATTATGGATCTTGATTTTTAAGTTGCTTTACTATTATTTTGCTATATTATTGTTTTATGTTGTTATTATTGATATTTTGTGTAGGTATTCATTTATTAACCACATCTACATAATGTTGATGTTGCATTTGCATTTGCATTTGCATTCATGACTTGTATGATATACTAGATCTAGTTGTTTTGAACACATATATGCCATAGATTTTTGTCTTATGTACATAAAAGACTTGTAGTAGTATAATAATAATGAGAAAATGTTAGAAAGTCCAAGATCTATTTTAGTTCTAACAAAAATGATTTTTGGAAATTTGGCTCTAAAAAGAACCCTATTTAGAAAAGCTATTTTCCAACTCCAAAATGAGTACTTTACATTAAATATGGCAGGGCTTAAGGAACAGGTGTCATAAAGGAAGGTTTGAGGAGTAAAGCTTAGATCTACTAAGAGATGGTTTCAAAATATAAAGTTTACAAAAGTTATGTTAGCATTATTTTTTACCCCAACAAAATTTAAAATTCGTAATAAGGAAAGGTTGATATGTGAACACCTATTTCCAACCCTAAAATAAGAGTTTCATTAAAGAAATGGAAGCCTTAAGGTAGGTTTGATTAGGATTAAATTTTACAAAGGTTAAATGAATTTTACACAATAAACAATCTCAAACATAAATTTCAAAATTCGGATTTAGAAATCACCCCCATTTAAACACCTTTTCCAAATGCCAAAATGAGGATTTAAAATAAAAATAGAAGGCTTAGGGAATAGATGTAATAAAGACTTAATTTTGACAAGAATAAGTAGATTTTATCAAGGTATAATCCTAAAATAAAGAAAGGTTGCAAAATATAGATCAAACAATTTTTCATTCCTTAAAATTGGTAAAACCCCTATTTAAACATCTATTTTCCAACTCTAAAATGAAGAATTTTATTAAAATAATGAAGGTGTTAGCATAGAGGTCATTAAGGTTGTATTTTGATAAAACAAGTGTGATTTTGCGAGAAATAAAACTAGTTTTCTTAAGTCAAGTAATTTCAAAGATTTTGCAAAGCAAAAGTTCTCTAAAGAATTCTTGTTATCAAATATCATTAAGGATATGCATATAGAGCTCATCTCATGACATTCATGATAATAACTTGCAGATATTGGATGTGCATATAATATACTTGATAGAACAAAGCTTAAGAAAATATGTCTTTCAAACCCCATATAACATTGTCTAAATACATGAGAAAATAGATTGATCAAAACGCATGAATCATGCATGATATTGAGTTATACATGAATATAAAACAGTCTTTCAAGATATAATGATAGCTAAGTGCCTATCAAAGCTTATCAATGATGCTTGAATTGAAATTAGAATTTGATTTGTGGGGTGGGAATCTTGTATAACATTCTATTCCATATTGGTCATGAACCAAATGACCTTGTTTGATGAAAATAACTTTAGAAGCATCAAATAGGTAAAAATCGGTATATAATATGCGAAATTCTAAGTTAAAATGACCAAGTTATGGCCATTTTATGTTAAAATTCCCTCTTAGGCGAAATTTGGTGAACTTGTTAGAATAGAATTTATAAGTTTCATTTAAACTTCATAGAAATACTCATTGGAGATATTTCTTTTGTTAGGAGACTTGGGAGATAGCCTAGACCTTCCCGAGGATTATTACGATTAAGAGGAATTTTGCACCATGGCAAAATGAGTTCACTTCCTTTAAATTACATGCTTATGATTGTGCTTGTAATGATAGTGGCATTAGATTTAGGACAAGATAAAATTGGAATTTGCATGTGAATTCTTCTTAGTTGAATTGATGATAAGAATATCTAAATGGAAATTGTTATAAATATGTGCATGATTTAGTATAGAATTGAAGTGTCTAAAATCTCTATGATCGCCTATAATTCACTTAAATAATATGCCATGACCATATCTAAATTATCCATGCATAACATATGTTGAGTCACATTACATTTGTTATTGTACCTTTATGGGAAAAAGGCATAATAGCTGGGCAACGAGTAGGCTTGAAAACTCGGTTATTGGTACGGGGTCTCCTGAATTGAATGGAAGTGGAGTAGGTACTAGAATCAACTACATAATTAACGAGTGGGTGGGCACCTAAAACAACCACTAAATAAATGAGAAAAATTGAAATCTACGATCGTATAGGCCTGAAACACCTAAACCCAAATGGAGGGCATAAATTCATTCAACATAGGACTCCCATAAAGTCTTATGTATTGTATGCTCACGTGCTTGTGCATTTCATATGATTGTTTAACATAACTTGCTTACCCTATTTGTTTGATGGAGTATTTAATTTGGAAGTGAGACTCACTAAGCTCGCAAGCTTATACCCCTATAGTTTCTTGTTGCAATACAATTATCTATGGCTATCCCCAAGGGAATATTTCTCTCAGGTACAGCTTTTGGAATTTAAGGAGCTTTTTGAAGAAATTGGAACCTAGATGTAAAGCATAGACTTCTAGTTAAATCTCCTTAATTATATGTGTGTGTGTGTGTGTGTGTGTGTGTGTTTGTTGTTGTAAGAGACTTTTGTGGACCCTAAAGACTCTTAATATTTTGATGGGAGTATGCCTCTTAGATCTTTATAATAGATCAATCTTGGCCAAAACTGTTATGGTTTATATTCCTATTGCTATGTATGTCTTCTTAAACTATTTCGATTCAAAATAAGGTCCCCTACATGTTGAACGTAAGCCTTACACCCAGTGTTTAAACTCATGGAATGACTAAGGTTGTCATAATTGAATTTAAATATCGAGTGTGGCAGACTGTCATGTTTAAGGTACTCTTTAGGGTGTGACAATCCGTACTCTTTTTGCTGGTACCTAGACTCCACGTTCTACACCACAAAACTTCAAGTTTTGGCTCTCTTCTTTGCTCAACTGATAAGTGTCAAATGATCATTTATTCTTAGTGCTTATTAGACATATTGTGATGTATTTCTTGTGGTTTAATTAAGAAAAGGATAGTTAATTGCTTAAATATTAATTTTAGGGCTAAAAGAAGATATTTAGAGGATTTGAAAATTATTCAAGTAAAATTGAGGAGGAATTTTGACAACGTTTTGATTAGGAGCTAAATTTTGCACATGCACTACCTTATGCATGGCTATGCAACGGCAAAACAAACCAGTGACTTTCAAATTTCAGCCCCTCCTTTAGCATGAGTAGGGAAGATGGTAGGGAACAACAAGAAAGTAAGTAAACTTCATGCCCTTTGCTCAGAATGACCATATAGATGCCAGGGAAAGAGAAAATGCAATAACGGAGCTTTTGATTTCTACCGTGCCTTCTGATGTCCATGCACATTGTAAAGTTCCAATGTTGATGGAACGAAATTTTTGCCCTTCCCTGGGCAAGACTAGGCAAGGCAAGTCAGGCAGACCTTATTTCCATCCTAAACTATAAATAGCCACTTGTTTTCATATTTGAAAAATATTCAAATATTTCTCAAGTCCTAGGAGAGAAAAAATATAGCTTCAACAAGAAAAAGTGCGAGGATTTCATTAGAGATCCAAAATATCTACAAGGGTTTTCTTTTTATCATGATTACTTGTTATTCTGAGGATTCTTTGTTTTCATTGTAAACTCCATAGAGGAGTAATTTTTTATACCTAAATCTTATGAAACCATAATGTGGTTAAAATATTCATTGATTGACAAAAAGTTTGTATCTTTGTATCTACTCATCCGTTTTTATTGTCTTGTGATTAATTTATGCACATAATCAATTGCATGAATGATTCTTATTAGATAAAAAGAGGTTTCATCTAATAGGATAGATCTTCATGAATAAAGAAATTGCATATTTCACCTAGAGATAATGAAACTTTGATTTTCTACATACAAGACTAAATCTTGTTTGGGAATTACGATCTTTAATGAGATCTTATATGGTGTTACTGAGGGAGAGGTCTCCACTATCTTATGTAAGGTTAGAAATTGATTAACTTGATAGAGTAATTAGTTTAATTAAGAATTCCTGTAGTGCAAAGCACAAATAATCTGTTAATCAATATTTATTATAAGAAAACTTAGGTTTAAGATAGAACACAATGAAGGGTATGTTTTATGATTGATTACATCTTTTGAAAGTACCAATAATTAATTCCAGGGCCTTCTACATTAGTTAATCAGTAATTTAGATAATTAATTATCACCTTAAGAATTAGGCTATATAGTAGAGAATAGGTAATACTAGTTCTTATTTTTAAGATCCCTGAGGATGATAGATTTCATTGGGTTTAATAAATTTATAATTGATACGATCGATAAGCATGCATCATCGACCTATTAGCTTACAAGCTTAACTCTTCTACAGTGTTGTCTTAGGACTTTCCAAGTTTTTTATCACATCATTAGCTTTACAATACATTATACATATTAAAAAGTTAATAGAGGTACCATAGATCTTGTGCCTTGTAATTTAATGAGTACGAATTTGAAGGCTAATATAAGATTATATTTTATACCTAACATATTGGTATAAATTCGAAAAATAATGGAACTGAAACCCACTTTATGATGTTTAATGTCCACTTTGAAACATATTTGACCATACAAGTGAGCTTTACAAGTTTTGGGTATCATAAGATTACCTCAGTGTTCATCCCGATAACTTAATGCAACTCTTCTTTAAAAAAAAAATAAGTTTTAAGTTATTTAAATAATGTATTTTCTATATCTGTACCAAATTCTCTTTCATGTTAATCTTATAGATATATATATAGATAAATAGATAGAGACCCATTTGTCTTAGCATGGAAGCTATCATAGGGCTAATTTCATGACAAACCAACCACTAATAATTTGAGCAGTGTCTGTTTTCTTTCAAACCTTTTCTTCCCAGGCTCTCCCCATTTTGGAGAAGTTCAATACATGGCAGCATGGATATGAAACCCTCAATTCCCTTTACTTTGCTTTGAATGGTTCAGAACTCATTGGTATCGTAGGAGAGCAGCGTTGTGCCTACGAACCAATGGACATAAATATACTCCTTTGTATAAAACATTGCAATTTCTCGATCAATATTGAGATTTTTTTATTTTTAAAGAAGTCTTCCTAATTGCTAGACCAAAAAAAATTAAAAAAAAAAAAAAACGAAGAAGAAAAAGTCTCCCAATTTAAATTGTTCATTCAATTGAATGCGTGATTTTGATACACTTGCAATTTCCTTGCAGCATCCTCATATTAGCTAATTACAATCATTTCTAAGTTTTTTTCCTCTTTTTGAGTTGTAAATCGGCAATATATTCCAAAATATGTGTTTTCGTTATGTTCAAGAATTAAACACACTTATTATCTACTACAGTTTTGGATCATAAATAACTAAAAAGATGTTGATTGATTTCATAAGAATGGAATACAATACCTATCTTTTCCCTACACACCTATTCTTAAGTTCAGTTGGGGGATATGCGGATAAGTAATTCCTTTAAAGTTGGAATTCTATTCTTAATTATTCCTATCGACAAACGATGCATACAGATGGTACCTTATATAATTTAAAAATTATAGTAATATAAGCATTAAATAATAATCATAATAATAAATACAGAAATTGTAATTGGAATAAAAGTTATACTTTACCCGTACTATAAAGTGAATTTAATTTCTAGTTGAGATATTACCTTCATGAAGATCATTTAGGGTTTGTTTGGATAGTCTGTTTTTATTTGTATTTGTATTTATGTCAAAATAATATATGTAAATATATTCGATTTATATTTATATTTTATCTATATTTCATAAGAATTATCAATTTTTTTTATCTATATCTATTTTTTAATAAATAATTTATTAGAAAAAAATTTGAAAAAATATTTGTATCTGTAAAAAAAAACTAAACCCTGAAAGGGCTTCACCGAACAAGAACAATAGAACAACAGTACAACAGTAGGTAGGTGGGGGAAAAGAAAGGAGATGAAACAAATCAAATTCCTCTGTATCGATTTCAAAATAAAATAGATCAATCACTTCAATGTTGGGTAGGTCGAGAGAGTGTAGGGAATTATGTTTCCCAAAAAGTTTGTCTTGTTTAATTTGGTATCATTTACAGCTTTGAGGATGTTATACATATATCAACTGTTTTGGTTCAGAATCCATCAATCCACTGCCAAACATGGAAAAGAAGCGACATATATGAAATACTGTGTGTGAACAGAAGAAGTAAACCAATTGACAAGTGATTGTAAATGGTTCATAGATCAAGTCATTTCGGGAAAATTTTTTTTGAAGTGACTCAACATTTAAGATTGTCTAGGTTAATGCTTAATGTCTAAAATATAATTTAGTGCCTATAGTTTTAAAACCATCTCAATTTAGTGCCACGATTTATTTTTAAAACTAATGAAAGTTATGTTTATACCAAATTAACATCCATATTATAAATAAAATATTAAATTTACTCCAGTGCTCCCAAATAAAAAGCTGAATTTTCTCCTCAATAAAATATCATTGTCGAGCTATACTTTGCTTAGAATTAATTAAAAAGCGGAAGATGTTCTTTTCTGCAATTTTTTTTCCCTTTATTTTTGCAATGGTATAAATAGAGGGAAATTTTAGCTTTTTACTTGGGGGCAATAGAGTATTTAAATGTTTTATTATGGATGTCAATTTTGTATAAACACAATATTTGTTACTTTTAAAAATAAATAGAGATATTACATTGAATAATTTTTAAGATACAGATACTAAATTGCAAATCTTTTAATATTAGGCCCTAATTTACCCAAACTTAAAAGTTCATGCAGTTATAAAGCCTTCTTCGTGGTCCTTTTTATACTTACACTCAAAATTGTAACTAGAGGGATGATTTTGAAACTGTATTAAACACTTAGGAAATCTTTTGCAGCTCTTACAATAATAAAATAGAGTAGAAACGGTCAGTAGATCTTCTTATATATGTTTTACATGCTTCTAATTTTATATCTTTTTAAAGTTGGGTATTTAGACATTTAAATCTTTGAAAGATGTTTTTGTATATATATGGGGATAAAATTATTGTATAGAACTCTAAATATTTTTTTTTTTAAGGATTTGGGATGTAAAGACTCAATTTCAATAGTCAAAGTATCACAGCCAAAAAAAAAAAATTACTCAAAGTGTTAAACACATAAAAAGCAAACATAAGGGATATATCTACAATTTTCCATGAAATAAATAGTTAAATCAACCAATTGATGATCATCAGTATAGTGTGTCCCAAATCTTGTAATCATGCATGTTTAAAAAAAATTAAAGGAAGCACAAAAAAAAAGTGATTTTTCAATAAGGATCTTATTTCTGTGTGTCTTAGGCATTTGTTACGGTTTGAAATTAGCATATTTTTCAAGATTAACCATAGAATTCATTAAAAAAAAAAAAAAAAAACAAGGATACAAAAAGTTGTAAAGTTCTGTCATATTATTTTAACAAGTTCGTTGGAGATGCTCATTTATATTGTCTATTAGACCAGTAGGTAAGTAAATGTCTTAAAGAAAATACTTTATGCAAAACAAACATAGATACTTGCATATACATGTATTAGTGTACTAACTATTAAGGCTAGCACCTCACCATTTGATCTAAAAATTTCATCTCATTACCATATGTGTCTTAGGCATTCGAAACTTAGATTGGTTAAAATTGAGTTTAACCTTGTTCTTTCACTGTTCAATTTATGGTCGGTTTGGAGCCATTGTATCAAAGAAGATTGGCGGAGTTTGAAATTGATGATTTCTCTATGCTGGTAGAGAAGGTCCGAGTTATTGAATGGGCTAAAAAGTATGAAGTTGAGAGGTACAAAATGAGATCTCAATCTTTTGGAAAAAGATTTTATGATGATTCTAGTATTGGATCCTCTTCCAAAAAGGCTAAGTTTATCAAATCCTTTGGGACACCAAAGGGAAGTGAGGGGGGAAAAGTAATGTTATTTGTTGGAAGTATATGGAGCGTCACTACTCGAAAGAGTGTCCTCAGCTACGGAATCGATGTTACTATTGTGGAAAACCTGGACATGTGATTGGGAATTGTCCCAAGAAATCGGGAGCTAAGTGTTTTATTTGTAAGAAAGTGGGACATGTATTAGTTAATTATCCTCAAAGAAATCAAAAGGAAGGAAATAAGAAAACCAAAGAGTCTAGTGTGTACAAGGAGAAGAAAGGCAGTATTGATCAAGGGAATAGACCTATTGGATCAGGAAAGATGTTCACTATGCAAGGAAGTCCCATATTTGAGGAAGTAGAAGACGAATATGATCAGGACAAGATGGAAGATTCAAGTTCGATTGCAGGTATGTAATTGAATTTCTTTTATGAATCTTTTCATATATGTATCTTAGTTGGCAAGTATAGTAGTTTATAAGCTAGTAGTAATTAGAAGTTGTATGTTAAATTAAGATCAATACAAGTGAGAGATTATTTTACATATACTCTATTTGATACGGGTGCTACACATCCCTTTATCAATTTAGATTTGGTCAAGAAGGTTGGATTATGTGTTGAAAAGATGGAGAAGGGTTTGGGGATATCAAAACCTACTGGAGGAATATTTGTCGCTCCTGAAATTATAAAGGAATGCCCATTAAAAATCAATCAGCAAAAGACTAGTGCATATCTCATAACAGTGGAAATGAAAAAGTATGATGTTATTCTAGGATTGACGTAGATGACTGCTACAAAAGTAAAAGTGGAGCGCGGATATAAGATGATTTCTTTTATGAATGATAAGAAGGAAAGAGTTGAGTTTGTTGGAGAAATATCTGGAAGTGGGCAAAAGGGAGTAGAAGCTATTGAAATTCTTAGGGAAAGAATTGATGACTTAGAAAAGAGTATCATAAGTTCTCTGAATGAAGAATAAAGATATAGACCCATTTGTCTTAGCATGGAAGCTATCATATGTGAGTTTCCCAATGATTTTCCAGAAGATTTATCTAGACTACCACCTAAAACAGAAATTAAGTTTACAATAGATTTGATACCAAGAGCTAAACCAATCTCAAAGTCCCCATATCGAATGGCACCTGTAGAGTTGAAGGACTTGAAAATACAGTTGCAAGAATTGTTAGACAAGGGATTCATTCACCCTAGTGTATCACCATGGGGGGGCCTTGTTTTGTTTGTTAAAAAGAAAGATAGGACAATGAGGCTTTGCATAGATCATCGAGATTTGAACAAAGTTACTATTAAGAAAGTACCCTTTGCCCAAGATTGATGATCTCTTCAGTCAACTACAAGGAGCAAAAGTATTTTCTCATATTGATTTAAGATCAGAATATCATCAAATCCGACTCAAAGCAAAAGATGTGGTTAAAACGGCATTTTCAGACCATATATGTTCACTATAAATTTCTAAGAATGCCTTTTGGACTAACTAATACACCAGCTGTCTTCATGGATTTAATGAATAGGATTTTTCGATTTACGCTGGATGTTTGACGAAGAAGTGGGCTCAATAAAGGCATAAGTTGTGCAGGATTTAAAGTCGATACTTCAATTCCTATCCTATCCGTTCGAGACAGTCAATTGTATCCCCCTCAACACGAGGCCCCCCAAAAGAATGAAGATGAGCTCACAGAGGTGGACAATGGTGGCAAAGATAAAATTTTACCCCCATTTGAGTGTGATTGTTTTCATTGATGATACACTAATATATTCCACCTCCAAAGAGCAACATGAAGAATATTTGAGAATGGTATTACAAGTTTTGAGGAAAACCAATTGTATGCTAAATTATCCAAATGTGAATTTTGGTTGAGATAAATATCTTTTCTAGGACATATGGTAACAGAATAAGGAATTTCGGTAGATCTAGGAAAAGTTAAAGCAATTATTGAATGGAAGAGAATAGAAACAATAACCAAAGTGAGGAGTTTCTTAGGATTGGCAGGACATTACAGGAAATTTGTTCAAAAATTTTCAAAGATAGCTTTACCTTTAACTAAATTGATGAGGAAGAATGAAAGGTTTGATTGGAATGAAAAGTAAGAATAAAGTTTCCAAGAATTAAAGAAAAGATTGACTTATGCTCCAATCCTAGTTTTGCCAAATGATCAAGATGTATTTGCTATTTATAGTGATGCATCACGGAATGGGTTAAGATGTGTGTTAACGCAAGGTAGAAAAGTAATTGCATATGCATCTAGGCAATTGAAGCTACATGAAAAGAATTATCCTACACAGGACTTAGAGTTAGTGGCAATTGTGTTTGTTCTAAAGATTTGGAGATACTATTTATATGGACAAAAGTGCAAGATTTACACATATCATAACAGTTTGAAATATTTGTTTATTCAAAGAGACTTAAACATGAGACAAAGAAGGTGGTTATAATCAATAAAAGATTATGATTTGACTATCAACTACCATCCAGGAAGAGTTAATGCATCGACTGATGCTTTGAGTCGTAAAAATTATGGAGAAGCTGCTTAAATAATCATCAACCAAAAAGAACTTATAAAGGAGTTTGAAAGGTTACATTTGGAATATACTTTGCAAGATTCAAAGTATGAAATTGCAAATCTAATTATGGAACCAAATTTACTCCAAAGCAAGACATGGAAATACAAGCAATAATACAAGGTCTTGCACAAGAGAAATATAAAGAATTTCATCTGGATGACGAAGGAGTTCTTTGGATAAAAATAAGATTGTGTTCTGAATGATACAATATTGAAAAAAGAATTGATGAATGAAGCTCGTTATTTAGGATATATTATCCATTCCGGATAAGCTAAGACATATAAAGAACTTAAAAGTGTATATTGGTAAAACGGGATGAAAAGTGATATAGCTAAATTTGTAGCTCAATGTAAAACATGTGAAAGCATGAAAGTAGAGCATCAATGGCCAGATGGATTGTTGCAACCATTATCCATTTCAGAATGGAAATGGGACCAAATTTCAATGGATTTCATGAGTTCTCTGCCAAGGACTAATGCAGGTTATGATGCTATTTAGGTAATTGTGGATCGACTCACTAAATTCGCTCATTTATTACCCATTAATATGAAATAATCCTTAGAGAGATCGGCACGGTTATATATTAAAGAGATTATTGGATTACATGGAGTGCCAGCTAAGATTATTTCTAATAGAGATCCAAGGTTTGTTTCAAGATTTTGGGTTAGTCTACAAAAAGCCATAGGGACTCAACTAAAGTTTAGCACTGCTTATCATCCCAGACTAATGGACAGATTGAAATAACAATACAAACCTTAGAGGACATGCTAAGAGCCTATGTTTTAGAATTTAAAGGAAGTTAGTATCAACATTTGCCTCTGATAGAATTTGCATACAATAACAGTTATCATTCTAGATCGGTATGCTACCCTATGAAGCACTATATGGACCCAAATGTAGGTCTCCATTATTTTGGGATAATCTGGAAAGATTGCCATTGGACCTGAGTTGGTGCAAGAAACAATAGATAAAGTGGCAATAATCAAACAAAAGATCAAAGAGGCTCAAGATGATAGAAAAACTAGGCTGAAATAAAAAGGAGAGAGCTTAAGTTTGAAGTTGGTGACCATGTGTATATCAAAATAAGGCTAATCAAAAGTTTACATCAAAGAAAATACCAAGGAAAATTAAGTCCATGTTATGTTGAGCCTTTTGAGATTCTGGATAAAAGTTGGAAATCTTGCATATCATTTATCTCTTCCACCAAGTTTGAAAAATATACACAATGTCTTTCATGTATCGATTTTTATAAAATATGTTCCAAATCCAGACAGAGTAGTTGACTTGGAATCTATATTGCTTGAAGAGAACATGACATATAAGAAGCACCTAATGAAAATCTTGGACTTCAAAGTATAAGCTCTTAAGAATAAAGACATCAAATATGTCCAGGTATTATGGGATTCTAAAACTGAAGAAGCTACATGGGAATTAGAGAAAGAGATCAGGGAGAAATACCCTCAATTATTTGGTGGTGAATGTAATTTCCAAGTTTTTTCATGCATAAGTATAGGAAATAGAATTTAAAATCAATGAGGTTTTAGCATATGATTATGAATGCATGTTTTGATAAGTAGATTTAAGTGTATTAACATGTATGAAATTAATAGAATCCAAAATTTCATGTATATATTATTAAAGTTGCCTATTAGTTTAATTAATTTCAAAATTTTTGTTAGGCACATCTTCAAAGATCTAATAATTAAAGTAACTCATTTCAAGTGGTATGTCAATTATTTTATTCTAAACTTCTTTAGAAATTTAGATTTTATAAATTTAATCCATAAATTATAAAGTAACCTAATGTGGATTTTTGTAAGAAAATTTTCCTTCAAATAAAATTCATAAGCCAAATTATTCAAATTTTGTATTGATTTTCATTAGGAAACATATAGGTTGTTTAATTGCAAAAAATCAAGTTGTTTTGCTGCATTTTTTGGCATCTAAACCCACCAAAGTTACCATGCACACCCACACACTACATCCCTCTTAATGCTCAAAAAAGTCAAACCACACTTATACATTTATATAAGACAAAAACAATTAAAAATTTAAGCAAAAACTCATTTCTTCTTCTTCCTTTCAATTGTCCAAAACTGGATAAACACACACACACTTCTACAATCTCATTTTCTTTTTCTCTTTTAAAACTCCCCAAGAACTCAAGCTAATTCAATCATTAAGTCAAGCTTAGCTTAAGATAGGTTATATCTTCTTTTTTGCTTTGTTGGTTTTTTTTATTTGAGTAGGTGAAGTTTATGTTCTTGTTTTTTTTAGTTGTATGGTTAATAAACTTTGATGTTAGAGGAGTGATGTTGATGATGGAATCGATGATTTAAGTTGTAGACATGGAGTTTTTGGACTTTTGTTGGTTGAATGTGTTGATGTTGTATATAGTAGGTAGTATATATGAATTGGTGCAACACCAAATTGAAGTTGTTTGAAAGGTTTATGGGTCATATAAATGAGTGTAGAAGTGTATTTACTGAAGTTGAAATCATAACTTATGTTTGAAAAATGAAATTTTCGAAGTGGGAAGAAATAGAGTAGAATTTTGTTGATGTACGGCGTACAAATAGGTGTAGAAGCGTCTGATACGAAGTTTTTTTGTTGTATAGGAGTACTTTAACCTTACTGGCCTCTGAGCTTAATGTTTTAATGAATCACGGGCATACTACAGACCTTACTAGCATTTGACCTAGTGTTTTCATCAAGTACAGCTGTATGGAGGACCTTACTAGGCTAGGTCTGGGATCCCCTACAATGACCTTGTTTCGTAATTTAGCCGTAACTTTTTCATCCGAACTTGGATTGACGTATTTCAAGAGGCTACAAAAAGCTTAGAGAGAGCTCTACAACTTTTTTGTTTTAAGTTTTGAGAGAATCCAAAAGTATCAAGGCTTAAAATTTGATGTTTTTTTCAAACAGTATTATGCTCAAATCAAGTTAAATTACCGTTCTACTAGTTAAGTAAAGATAGTTAAGATTAGTACTCTATAATTTCTTAAAAATTGATGTACTAGGATTACAATAACATAAGTTTAGAATATTTAAGTGTTAATAGAAGTCCTACATAGACACATGTTGAGTAAATTTTGTTTGTTATTTTATAGGATCTTTTGACCAAGACTTAGACTTTGTCACGCCTCAATGGGTAACATAAATGTGATAGTCCATCGCACACAATATTAAAACTTGAAAATGACTATCCTAGTCACTCGGAAGCTTTCATATCGGTATAAAGCGTACATTCACAACAAAGGGAGACCGATGGAGTTATGCATTTTAAGATACTGGCAGCGGAAGCATCAAATAACACTTAATATATTTCATCGAAACATAATATCTTACAATTTCTATGGGGCATTCTCCTGATAATTTCCATAACAACATAGTCTTAATATGAAGATTAACTAAAGCTAGAAGATTTTAAGGGAAATCTAGTCTATGACTTAAACAGAATTCCTCGAAAAGCTTTCCAAAAGCATAAGTTCTACCCGGATAACAGGAGGGTCTTAGGTGCAAAATAACAATCATGCAATATCAAAAGTCTATTAGGAAGTAAGCATAACTAGCTTAGTGAGATATTCCTTACGTAAAAATACTCATAACAGGCATTTAATCAAGTTCATTAAACAAGCATATGAAATGCAACAACCATATGATCAAACAATACATATGACTATCCGGTTTCGTATGTATGATGGATTTACCCCTCCATCGGTGGTTAGGGAATGATTTGAACTGGGCCCCAAATGACCTCCTTAAAAGTTTGCACGAGTCTTGGGGTTCCAACAAACTGTACTACTAATCCCCGGGCTTTCCTTACCTAAAGCGATTGATCCGGTTCGACTACAACTTGAGGTCGTATTCCCTGAACGGCCTAAATGCTTAAGATGTAGTTAGGTAACTTATCTTTCTAGTCCCACACTAAGGAGTAGTAGCAGCAAAATGTGAGATGATATTCTAAGTGATATGCATGAGCAATTTAATTTAAGGGAATTCCAATCCAACATTAATCCATTTAAAGTGATCAAGCAATAATCGCACACATAGCAATATTTACATAGAAACAATTATATCAATCACAGATCGGGTTCTGATATACTTTTGTTTATTGATCGCACATAACAATTCACATACATAATTTCATGATATCCCACATGCATATCAATTTTATCTTTTCCTAACATCTAGTGCTATTCTATAAGCACATCTACGAATACATAAACGTAAAGGAAACTCACTTGTCCAA
Source organism: Combretum micranthum (assembly GCA_024138025.1). Classification (NCBI taxonomy): domain Eukaryota; kingdom Viridiplantae; phylum Streptophyta; class Magnoliopsida; order Myrtales; family Combretaceae; genus Combretum; species Combretum micranthum. The sequence continues at coordinate 222,442 of JAMXBD010001927.1, forward strand.
CGATCTTCTATCAATCGAAGTAATCCTCGGAAAAGAGAAGATCTTGGTCCGCATCACCTTAACAAAAGAAATACCTGAAATGACTAGTTTATCCAAGATCTACTTAAATTTTCTAATTTTATCTTATTGAATTCATCAAAATCCACATGAATGGAAAGTTTAACTTAAAATGGTCATAACTTGCTCATTTTAACTTGGAATTTTATGTATTATATACCGTTTTCTACCTACTCGGAAAAATCTATCCGTTTCTAAGGTTATTTTTATCAAAAGAAGTCTTTTGGGTCTTGGAATAGTGACGTATAGATTCATCACGAAAATTCTAGATTTCAACACTCAAGTTTTCAAATTTTTCTTCATTCAAAAATTCTTGTACAAAAATATAAATATTTATATTGTTGAAAAATCCTTTGAATATATATATACAGACTTATATTATATGCATGAATTTAGTAGTGTTGTCCCAATAATGATTTTTTTAAAACAATATGTCTTAAAAGTTAGAAAATGCTAAGACTTAAATAATTCCTTTTTAGTTTTGTTGGAAATTTTTCCTTAATTATTATAAGTGAGTGTTTCCTTCTTCTAAATTCATTTATTAACCTTTGAAAATACTTTAAAATTTCAAAAAAAATAATTTTATTCCTTTTAAGATTCCTACAACTTCATTCTAGTAGTTGAAAAATATAATTTTCCAAAGTATTTCTTGGTAGGACTAAAATTTCCTTAAGGTAGTCATGTTTATATTTTCTTGATTTTTCCTAAAGTTAGTTCCACTTTAAATAAATAATAATGTTCTTCTAAGTTATTTACCAATTTTACTTCCTAAGTAAGATTTATCTTTAAAAGATTATTCTTTGATGATTTTGTAAAACTTATTCAAACCCTAGCATCTTAGAGTGTTGATGAAAACTTTACAAATGAGTTTAAGAAAACCTTTGTTAAACAAATAATTAGTAATATTAAGTCTTAAAGAAACTTTCTTATTTCATTGATTTGAAATGAGAGCATATGATAACTTTACTTTATGTATACTTTGATGAAATCACATGTACAATTATTACTAGAAACTTATGATAAACTTATCTAACTTTGGAAAAGATTTGTTACGATAAAAATTTATGTTTTTATAAAAAAAAATAATAATTTCTTATGTGATAAAATTTATTTTTAAAGAGAGTTCTTATTTTTATTACTTAAAAAAACTTCATTTCATTATTGTTGAGACAATATCAACATGTTCATGCATGAATGAGGTTATGTAGATATGAGAAATATAACAATATCACATAATAAGATAAGATATGTATAATAATAAATAAGAGCATAATAATAAGATCAAGTATTGGGAATCTTAGCTTCATCAAGGTATCCTAGGACTAAGAATAGACTAGTCCTAAAAAGGGAAAAAAAAAGAAAATAAAGAAAATTGTTATGACTTGATAAGGACAACATTAAGACTAGAAAGACTAGTCTTAATAATTTGCATGAAACAAATAAATAAATTCCAAAACATGAATAAATAAATGACAAGTGAGCTTATATGCTCTAAAGGATATATATATATAGATACATAAATATATTTAGTTAGATATAAATAAGAAGTTAGCATAATAAAACAACATAATAATAATAATAACATAATGGAAAATATAAACATGAACAAAAACAAAAAAAAAAAAAAAACATGAACATATTGTTGCTTCTTTAACACTCATGAGTCTAAAAAACATACACTAAGCTCATGCTAAGTTAAATGAACATGATGAGTAAATTGAAGAAGTTGTACCTAAGGTAGATGATGGTATGTTTAGAATTCCACTTAAAGAGAAATGAGTAGTTTATGGAGATGGAAAGGAATAGAGTATTTGAGAAAAATTTGTAGATAGAGGGTTTGAGAAATGATTTTGGAAGAGTTTTGTTATGAAAATGAGTTGTGTGAAAAAATGAAGAAGGAATGGGGTATTTATAGAGTTTTAAATTGAAATTTAGATGTAATTAGATAAATTGAAAAAGAAAAATAATAGAGAGTGATGAGAGAGAGGGAATGGATGGCATGCTTAGGGAAATGAGGAGAAAATTAATTAAATTTGTTGTTTTGTAATAAAAAGAAGTAATGTATAAAGTGTTATGTGATTAAAGTTGTATGGGGAAGGTAAATTATAAGGTATAGGTATGGTAGTATATAAGAGTAGAGTATAAGAAAAAATAGAGATAGTAAAATAGTAATGAATAGTAGAAATAGTACTATGAATAGTAGACTAGACAATTAAAATACCAATAGTAAAGAAAATATGCGTAAACGGCCTATATCTGATATTTTTAATTATCGAAAAATTCTAAAATTGATATTTTTGAAAACCTTATATTTTTACGATTCTAACGGTATAAATGGAATATTTTCACTATCCGGTGTACCGAGGCACAATTTTCGAAAACTGATCCCATTCGGATTCGAAAGACACTAGAAAATTGTGAATCTGATGTTTTTAAGCTTTCCTATACTATTACAAACTATTATCCACAATTATCTCAATTTCGTTGTTTAAGGTTTAAGAACACGAGATTGCCGGATCTAGATCCACCAGACTATCATAGAATTAGGTTAACTTTAGGGTTTCGGTTTGACTTCCGATTCTTAGGATTTACTATATTTACTGAAAAATCTAGGGGCTTACAGACTTTCCAGCTAATTATTACGATGATTAGCTATCATGCACGATTGAGTAAATGGATTTTTTCACTTTGATTAAGCTTGTAATATAGAATATGAACATTGTCTTGAATGAAATGAAATTATCAAAATGCATGGGGAATTGGGAACTTTGCTTATTGTATGTTTATGAATGAGTGATAAATACTTATATTCAAGGTGATAATCTTATTGGTTGATAATACTTGTGTAGTTTGGATTGATGAGTGTTCAAAATTGAGATGATCACCATATAACATGGATTAAAGCATATTGGACCCTAAACTCAAACCGACATGCATTACATAACATCATAATAGCACTAGCATGGTATTTATATCACATAATAATATTTTGATTCTGTGGTAATGTTTATTGAGTCCAGTGAATCTGGTTAAGGTTACAATAGGGTTATTAGCTTCATAGGAACTAAGTAGGCTTCGAATGGGGTCGCATATGTTAGAGTTAGCAATAGAGTATTATTACTTAGTGAGAATTTCCAAGTTCTAAATGAAGTGGAGACTATGTATATTATATCTATTTTAAATAAGTAAAAAGAATTGAAAGAATTCTCCTTCTTTAGTTTTGAGATTCTCGTGGGCATGAATTACTTAATTAATCCTTCAACCCCCTGGGAGGGCATAAATCCCCATAGGTTTGGATTCCGATTATCCAAATCATGTTTATTACATTTGTTTGATTGATGCAATGCATATGCTTATGAAATAACCATGATTGGAAAACAATGAACTGTGTTAAGATTTTATTACTCACTGAGCTTTTCAAGGTTTACGCTCATTTAGATTGTTATTTTACAGGAAATTAAGCAAGAAGACCGATACCAGGACTTGTGTGGGAGTTAGGCCAGGAAATGAGCTTATGTATCTATTTTTGCAAGGAAGACCTTGATTTGTAATAGAGACGTAGGGTCTGTTTGGCAACAAACTTTTTAATGTCTTTTTTGGATCTTTTTTAAAAAGCATGTTTGGGGAAAAAAGACATTTGAAAAAAGTGGCTGCCATTTTACACACATATCCTCAATGGAATGAATTAATTCCACTTTTACCCTTGAGAGATTGTAGCCTCTGCACGTCAGGAATCCTCACAGCAAGAGGGAAATCAATTTGCAGCTCCAAATCTTCAACGAATCCCATCTTCCTCCCACATCTGCCTTCCTCTGTGCATATTCCCTCTTCCCTCTGCCGAATTTCCATCAGTCACGAGAGAAACAGTCCTTCGTTTTTGGACTACAAATCATGGCTTCCAACCGCACACACACACATAGATAGAGAGACAAAGAGAGAGAGAGAGAGAGAGGGACGGAGAAGGGGACGGAACACAGTGACGTCGAAGGAGGAGGAGGACATGGTTGCTACCCATTGTTGTTTACAAGGAGACCTTCTCCATTAACGATACTCAGTCATGCTCTCTCTCTCTCTCTCTCTCTCTCTCTCTCTTCCACTGTTGTTTGTCTATGCCTCGTACTTCACTACAAGAAAACAAATTAAGGCCCTTCTTGCTAATACTTATGATGAAATTAACGTGGGTCATTTACCTTTTGATCTTATAACGATTGACCACTTGTAACAACTTCTCTAGACTATTTATGCTTTTCCTCTTATCAGAATAATGATAGTATTTGTATAATTTTGCAATAACATAAAAGAATGTACAAATGTGGCAAATGACATAAATAGAAAATTTAACTCTTGTATTTTTCCTCATAATATATTATCCTACAATATGTCGTACACAGGGGAGCTCAATTTTGTGACTAACTGGTAACCATGAGGTCAATCTTTCTATATGTATAAGTTCTCCTGTAGATTGACTGCCATCATGAAAGGATTATCAATTCATGAAATGATTATCAATGGAATTTGCTCGCAGTCATTTTGGGGGCTTAATTTTGTATAAAATCCTTAGTGCTCTTGTATTCAAGTTTCATTAACTTCAATCTACACAAAATATTTGTGAATTTGTTTAAATTACATACAGTAGGTAGCTTGAATGTGGATATTGGTGCTCTTTTGCTAATTTCATGGTGTTTTCAATAAACCCTTTCGTGTTGTGCTTTCCTTGGTATGTTATGGTTTATCAAGTTTTATTCAATATTATGTGATGGATCTCTCTCTCTCTTTTGGGTTCTTTGAAACATCCAAGCAACCAATGTTCCTGCCTCAAATCAATAATCCTCGTCTGATTGGCAAGAGCATAAGGCTGGTAATGGGAGAAGGTAATTCTTTGCTGGAGGTCTTTGTTTCTTTCCCTTATCAATATATTTGTGATAGGATGTTAATGGCTTTTTGACCTGCTAAGGTGGAGTTAATTTCAGATACTACTACAACAAGAAGACCAAACAATCTAGTTGGGAAAAACCTATGGAACTGATGACACCAATTGAGGTGAGTCATATTACTTCCTGGGTTGACATGACATTGAATGCCAGTCATAATTGTGCTATTTGATATCTTAATCAACACCTTTCTCCTTTCGTTGATAACAAATGGTGCTTTTAATTATTTAAAAAGGAAAAAAGGTGATTTGGCTGATACTTAGCAGATCACACTTGTTTCACATCAGTGTGCATTGTCTGCCATCACCATCAAATGATATAAAAGTTGAAGCCTAATAGGATTGCAGCATCTTTTAATCTGATTACTTCTAATTATGGATAAGTTAAAGACATAAATTTAGACCCATCACATGGAACTAATTTATTAAAATTCCAATGACAATGTGGGTTCCTAAAGTTAGATTTGGCGGTCTCATACCATTTGAACTATTTGAAGTCTGACAAGAATCTAATAGCTCAAACTAACAGTAAGTTTTTGGTATTATATTTATATAGGTAATTCGAGAGTTCTTTGGGTGAGAAATCATCTTGTGGAGCTAATTTGTTAAAATTCCTTTAACTATGTGGGTTTCTTTTTTTGGGATTTGACGGTCTTATACCATGTGAAGTTTGACAAGAATCAAAAAGCTCAAACTATTAATGAGTGTTTGGTTTTATATTTATATTAGGCAATTCTGGTCTCCAGGGTTCTTTGGGTGGGAAATGTTGGTTATCCAAGATGTGCAGGCTTTATTGAAAGATTGCCTGTTGCAAGTTTAAATGACACATAAAATAGATAAATAAGATGAAGATAAATTAAATCAGAAGACATAAGTACTTGAAACAACTACATACTTTTACACTGTGAAGTTAACAAGCATTGGCTAAAATACGTCCATCTATTGAAAAAGTCCATGCATTTGAACAAGCATTAGCTAAAATACGTCCATCTGTTGAAAAAGAGGTTAGCTACCATAATGTGCTTTGGCTTTGCTTAGTTTACGTTTTTTGTTCTAGTTGACATTAGAGTGATCAATTGAACTTGTGTAGTAACTACACATCAAACATTGATGCACTTGTCTTGCAGGACATAATAAAACTGGAAGATTTAGTCACTGATGCTGCTTTCACATAGCTTTTCTCTTGGCTTTCTCTTCAACTTAGAGCTGCGATTGCTTTAGATATCATCCACTTACTTGCTCAATCCCAATGGAAGGCGGAATTAGTTATAATTTAAGCGATTCTTCTTGACATTTTTGTGGTTGAACACAAGAGAATGTTGTGTTCTGTTTTTGTTTTGCTTTTTAGTCGTCCGTCAAAGGTTTTTATTGAGGTAGTTGCTTACATGAGCTAAGTGAGTATGATGATGTAGTCTCATAATGGTTTTTATCTGCTATAATTAAAATATGTTTTCATGTGTGCTCTTGAATTTATTTTTTCCTTTGTGATAATCATCACACAATGATCTAGAGGACGTTTATTTATTCTAGGTGTCGTAAATTAAAAAAGAAAAAATAATACGCTCGTTAACAAGATTGACTCCATCTTGTAGACCAAAGAAATATATGATAAGCAGATGAAAGATTGATTCCATCCTGCCTTCGGAGCTAGAATGGATTTGAAATGGAATCAATGTTTTCAAATTCTAACCATGTTCCTGCAAAACGGATTTATAAATACATGATCCAGCCACATCTTCACACCACAGCTTAACTTTACTTGATAATGAGCTATGCATTGAACTTTCCTTGATAATGAGGACCCATCGATTCATTTGTTATGGTGGTAGATGATTTGGGAGATATGATGCGATTAATTAGTGATAAGGAAGGGCATGAGGAGTGTCGGGGTTTGGGTCGGAAAGAAAGAACACAGTGAGCTATCCGACCTAATAGTAATTGCTAAATTGCTTCCTTTTGTGTTTACATGAGACTCAAATTGATTGCTATCCGACCTACATATATATATGCACTTATTTGAATATAAGACTTGATTAGACTTGTAGGTTGCTCCATGCTTATGTTTGAATCTCTATGTTATTTTCCCCTTTATTATGTATTTGTCCTTGATGAAAGTCTTATAATTATTTTGTTGCAGGTGACATCCATATTAGTGCAGTCGGTGGACATGGCATCTAATTGTAGTCGTCGTAAGTAAAGATCAGTGATTATCGTAGCGTATCGAGCATATACGACTTTGTTTTGCTGTTTTGTTGTTCTTTTTTTTTTTTTTTTGGGAAATATGGCTGATAGGATCAATTGGAGCCCAGAGGAAACAATTACTTTTGTTGACTTATGTTTGGAGCAAGTGAGGTTAGGAAAACGTAGCAGCGGCCCTTGCTACCTGCTACATTTGGGAAGTAGGTCCGAAATTCGAGGAAATTAGGGGAAAGAAATTGACCCCAAAACAATTGCGAAACAAGTGGGATTCTTTGCGAGCCCAATGGATAAAGTGGAATTGGCTGAAGCGCTACGCGAACACAGGGGTTGGATGGAATGAAGTGGTTCAAACCTATGAGGCGTCGGATGAGTGGTGGCGTGCAGCAGATGAGGTAAATGTCGAATCAATACGTTTTTTAACTGTTTCATTACGAATTAATGAATAGCACCACTGGAGCTACTGAATACATTTCCCTTTTCTTTGTTGCAGGAGTACAAGAGGAGTCACAGCGGAAGTATTCTCTGTTTCCGGACACGAGGATTGCAGTACAAGGAAAACTTTGATGAAATGTTCAGTGGGACCAAGGGGACGAACGACAAGTTATGGGCACCATCATCATCTGCTCCCCCGCCACAAGATAGTCCAAAAGGAAGTGGAGATTCAGAGGGTGATCCACAATATGTTGATCCTCATGACAATTTGCCATGAGTTGCAGATGATTCCAATGAAGACAGCTTTTTTCGAACAACGATGCATGCTAAGGAATCTTCTGCGAAGAGAAAAACATTTGGGTCAAATGGTAGAAAACGAGCAAGGAAGAAACGATACTCCAGAGAAGATATTACAAATGATTTAGGGGAGTTAATTGCATCTATGAAAGCAAGATCCTCTAACAACTCCATGTCTGTATGCAGTGGGGACGATCCGCGGAGTATGAAGGCGGTGATGGAAGAAGTGTGGACACTGCCTGCTATTGTACATAATATCCAAATGGGCTTGGATGTTGCAGATGTCCTTATGGACCCCGATAAGCATGTAGTTTTTGTCAGCTGCCCAACCCCGGAAATAAAAACCCAATTTTTGTTGCGAGAGATTGACAAGATGAAAGGAGCTAAACCATGATTACAACATTTCTTTTCGTCATTAAATTTATGTTAGATTCTGATACTGTTATATATAACTCGTAGAAGAAAGTTTAACTTATGTATTTCATTCACAATGTTCATATGTGTTGGATGATATTGTTAGTACCTTATTCCTAAGATTGCTATGGAAATAGTCTTGTGTTTGTAAATTCACGTTCAATTTCACAGGGACACAAATGGATTATGCGTTGGAGGAAGATGTAATCAAAGTGTCAATGATATATCTTCTAATGGAGAAGCACTTACGCAAAAGCACACCATGCTACAATTCAAGAAGGAGAGGGTCGGACCTTATCAATGAGCTACTGAATCATAACAATCCAAGAAGATGTCAAAACATGTTCAGGTTGAACCCAGACCTGTTTCGTCGATTGTGTGCAACCTTGCAAGAATATGGGCTTGTTCGTAGTAGAGGAGTTGCTATAGATGAAAAAGTAGGGATATTTATGTTTATCGTTGGACATGGAGCTACAACGAGAGTAGTTCAAGAGATGTTTCAGCATTCGTCGGAAACAGTATTCCGACACTTCAATGACGTCCTCACAGCAGTAGTGGAACTGTCGAAAAACATAATAAAACCTGCACATCCTGACTTTCCTAACATTCCATCACATATACGACAGAGTGATAAATACTTCCCATTCTTCAAGGTTGTTATGTGTTTCTCGATTTCGCTCGTACATCGATATTAATGTTTCCACGTATTAACAAACGTTACTTTACAGGATTGTATTGGAGCAATGGATGGAACTCACATTGCTGCCCATGTTCCAACTAATGACAGAATTATAAACACCAACAGAAAGGGTGAAGTTACACAAAATGTGTTATGCGTTTGTGATTTTGACTATAGATTTACATTTGTAGCAGCAGGTGCAGATGGACAAAGTCATGATGCTAATGTATTATCTCGTGTACTAGGTGATCCCCAATTCAACTTTCCACAGCCGCCCCCAGGTAAAACTAGTTACAAAATGGCATTGCAATGTCTTACATTAAATTGTAGATTCGTTTCATCCCCTATATCATGGAAATACTATTTGTACAGGAAAGTACTATTTGGTTGACTCGGGATTCCCAAATAAAAGTGGATTTCTAGCTCCGTATAAAGGAGAGAGATACCATGGGTCTGAGTTTCGACAAGGGTACCCACCAAGAAATCCAAAGGAGCTATTCAATTATACGCATTCGTCTCTTCGGAACATTATTGAACGGACATTCGCAATATGGAAGAACAGGTTCCGTATTCTATATAGCATGCCCAATTATAAAATGAGCAAACAGATAAAAATAGTGCTTGCTACAGCGGCTTTGCATAATTACATTTTAATGAATGATGGTGATGATCCATACGTCAATGATTTTTTTTCAAGTGAAGAAGCTGCAGCAACTAATTGCTCTATGGTGAACGAGGCATATGGGAGTAGTAGTGCGACTAATTCAAGTGGTCATCGGTGGATGAATGGTGTACGAGATAGTATTGCTGCTGACTTATCAGCAAGACCACCTACTAATTAGATATGATATCATCTAATGCCATGTACCTACTACTATGTTGTTCATCTGAATATATATTCGTAAAATTGAAAAACTAAGTTAGTGAAATGACAATTACCTGATTCAATTGAATAATGAATAAAAAAATAACAACGATCGTACCCGTATTAGTTGTAGCAATTATAATAATAACGACACTAATAATAAAGTCATCATACAGTTGAAGTAGGAACACAACAGAGCAGACAATTTATCCATACAAGGGACTCAAAAAAAAAGACAAATGAGAACACAACGAAACAGATAGTTTATCCAAACATGAGGTTGGAAATAGATACAGATCAGACAGCTTCATCCAAACAGCCTTTTTTCAACAGACACAGATCAGACAGTTTCCCAAACACCAGGTCACAAAACAGATGCAGATACAGATACAGATCAGATGCAGATACAGATACAGATGAATAACAGACGATCCAAACAGACCCGTAGTATGTAGTAGGTGTAAGAGCTAAGGTTATGTTTTATTTCTTTTCTTGTAAGTTTTATGTATAAGTGTTCAGGTGAAGCCTTGAAGACCATCGATGCAATATTAAGTGATAAGCTAGTTTTTGTAATTTTGGTATCTTAGCTTATATCTTATATATATACAAAATCTTTCTTACTCTAACCAACTTTCGATCCTATTTTACATGTTCATTTTCATACGAGGCATGCTAGCTGCAAAAATACTTATGTAACCTCCTAAAGGCCTCAGTTGGTTACATGATGTACTATTATGACTAGGGTATCATATAAGGTTGTGACAAGAAGTACACGACGTTGTGCATGGATGTGCACTTCGTCATGTAACTCTTTGACCAAGAATCCCTCTGATGTTGAAAGTGCATTACGAACGCACGAGCTCATGCACATGGTCATTTACTTCTTGAGCCTCAATTTTCTCTCTCCCCTGGTAGTGTACGAGCCATATACTTGGCTATATAAAACACGTATGAGCTATACATCGGTTGTGTTAGCCATGTCTCTCCCTTGAGAGTGCATAACCTATGCACAAGCCTATGCACTACCTATACACTTTAAAACTTCTAAAGCTTCGCTAATCTTTATCCAAATCATATGAAACTTGATCCACTTCCTTCTTTAAGCTAAAACAACCTTAAAAAGACCTTAAATCACAAATTCAACAAATTAATTACCTCATTCAAAAATTATGCATCAAGTAATCACATTAAGCTCAAAATATTTCATCTAAAAAAAATTCTTACATACTTACTAGTATAATAATTGGAATAGGATGCTTATTGATTGGTAGACTATGGGAACCTATTCTTGGAAGGCCAAGAACTGAAACCCAAACTATATCTCACTAAGGATTGGTTAACCTAAAACCTACAACCAATCCTAATCTGCATAAATAACTAGTTAATCTATTCCAAAGAAACAAATAACATTACCTAATAAATATCTCTTATCCATATCCTGGACTCAATGTACACAGTAATTCAACTAAGATCCATAACAATATGGATCCTAACATGAATAACTCAACTAATGATAGTAAAAGATAAATGACTAAATTTACTTAAGATTTTATCTTTTTATCCTAATGCATGTATTTGAATTTATGAATAATGAATGGTCTTCGAACTTGCGAAAAGAAGGAACAATGTTTCAAAACGGTTAACAAATTCACATTAAATGTGTGTTGCTTGCTAGGATAGAATCAATAACCAAACCGATACTTAAATTTCACATAAATGAGCTTTGGTTATTGGTTGGACCTTTACTTTAGGAATTGACATCCATAGACTAGGTAGTGAGTCTGATTACGACTTCAGGCAGATATGGCAGGTTAAGTGCTTAGGCCCTTATGGAGAGCATGCGACTCAACAGTGTCGATAGGGAAATTCCCATGATCAGATAATGAATTGAAGCTTTAGTGAAGTTGCAATGAAGCTATGTGGGGGTATGGCTATTGCATAAAGCGCTGTAATAAACCACGTTCATTGATGATTGTTTGTGAGATGATGAACCGGATGAGACCACTTCTTTCTTTTCTTTTCTAACAAGTTATGGAGGCTTGTCAATCCTTGTAACACTCCTTTCAAGACCTATTACATTCCCTATTTGTTTGGTAGGAATCATAAATACTCTTGTGCATGTTGGTAATTATGGAACACTAGAAATGCTTCCTTGTTGGACGTTAATTAAATTACTATGCATAATAAGCACGTGTGGCTTAAAGTATGTGTTTGTTTACTATGTACAAGGTTTTGTCACTCATTCTTTTAATATTTCAAGTACTAGTAATGATCCGTACATGGACTTGTAATTAGACTCATTGGGATTTGGGATGAGGTTTTTAAGTGACAATTGAGTATATGGTGTTACATGAGATGTGGGCATTTATGCATTTCTAGAAGGATTTTGTTGAAAATTCATTTTTCTTATGGATGATCATAATTTAACTACCTATAAATTATTTTATTTTTAGATGGATCCTCAATTCAAAGCGTTTTTTAACTAAGTTGTACTTTTTTATGAGCTTTAGTAAGCAATATCTATGAATAAGTATTTTTATGAAATCTATATCTTGAGCAAGTTAATTTTATAGGTTTTAATATGATCTAAATCATGAAAAAAACATATGACACTATGTCATTATTTTTAAATGAAAAATTGACTAGAAATCCAACTAACTAACCACTACTTCACATATATTACTGGAGGTGATATATATGGAGAAACTGGCATACTCAACTCAAAACCAACCTATGTAACCTATTCTCCTGCCCATCCCAATATAACTCCATGAAAACATCCATATAATAATAATAATAATATACTCACTGCCATGGTGAGATCATGCTTGTTTCTCTTTTCAGCTATTTTTATTAGAATGCATGAGAAATAAATATGCTCTAATAATCATTATTGCTACAGTTATATTAACTGGGGGCACTTTTGTTCTCGAATGGCATATCTTATGAGATGGATCTTTTAAAGATAATGGCAAAGTGGACTTCACGAAACTGGAACCAATTGAATTTGACCTGGTTATAAAATATTCCAACCGAAGAAGTTATATATAAGCACCACATCATGGCGCCAAGATACCATTTTTTTTTAACTTAAAAGGAATTCATTGATAAAATTAACCATTGTCAAATACATAACCAGAGGGCCTATCACCGGCATACTATCTTAACATCTAAGAGGTCAGCTTCAAGAGTTGGGAGGGGGGCGAAAACATCCTCCTAGTCATAGAAGCTACCCAATCAGCTACTAAGTTTAGCTTTTCTAGATAAAAAAAGAGATTGATAAGCTATTAGAAAACTGATCCAAAGAGCTTTTGATTTTTTCTAAAAAAGGTGTGGAGGCCCAATGGGTTTTCCTTTCGTGCCCGAGACAAGCCTAGACAATAGATAAGCAATCAGATTCAAGATCAATATTGGTCCAGCCCATATATAATACCAAATCAAGACCCATAAGGACAGCTCTACATTCTATTTCCTCCATTGCACACTAGCGAGCGCCCTAGCACCACCTTCCCTTCGGAGTCTCGTACCACCACCCCTACGCTTACTCTCTCTTTTTCACTAGACCATGAGCCATACACATTAATCTTCACTTATCCATTGATGTTCTTCCACATGTACCCTCCTCTATCAGATCTCTGCTGAGCTTTGAGTTTTTCTTGAAAAATCACACATTTCATTTACCAGAGATCGGGTTATGTGCCATACATTCGACATCTCTATTCGTCCACCTTCAACGACGGCTTTGCATCTCGACTTCCATATACACTAAGCCACCGCACTGATTTTCACTTCGGTTTCTATAGCTGAACCACCACATGGGTTTAATAATTGGCAAGCCAATCGAAGACAGATCCAACCCTTTACTTGTTGATGCAAATCCCAAGATGCCTAAACCATATCGATTGGGTCCAATAGCATAAAAAAAGCGCATGCTCAATCGATTCAACCTCTCCACACAACAGACATAGCGGATCAGGTAGGATTATTCTTTTGTATATGTTTTCTATGGTTGATAGACTATTTGAGCCAATACGCCATAGGAAATGTTGGATCTTAGGTAGGGTTTATAGACTCTAAATTTTCTTCTATTGTAATTTGGATACTCCTTTAGATGAGGATGCCAAACTTGATGAATTTTTTTGTTGTTTTGATTTCAGATGATGATATGTCGATTTAACAGAACAAACCTCATCTCGCCTGTATGGCCAAATTATCAAGTCGACTCGATGTATCCTGCTTAAAGGTATGCTCCAAACGCTCTCTATCTCCTTATTTGGCATTAACTATTTAAGTTTACTTATATTCCATGAGTTGGTATCCTTATCTATGAGGTCCTTAACATAAAGGTTTTTTGTGCCTCCACCTCCTTGCTACTAGGAATAGCACCCAAAATTAAAGGAACCCATCGATCCTAGAAAGCTCTAATTCTATCCCCTGAATCCACATGCCAAATTCCCTCCTTGAACAATTGAACAATTGATCTCGCCCCTTTAGTATGCTATTATAGGCCATGACAGCTTACCTCCTTGTGAAGCATCCCTGAAATCTTTGTCTGGGAAGTAAACTCCTTTGAGAAATCTAACCCAAAGATTAGAATTTCCATTTCAACTCTCTAAGCCAATTTGTTTAGTAAGGTAAGATTGAACAGATGTAAATCCTTAAATCCCAATTTTCCTTCTGCTTTAGCTAGTGATAGCTTATCCCAACTTTTCTAGTGTATTTTATGCTCCTCCTTTTTTTTGTCCCTAAAAAAATTTTGCTATGATACCATTCACTTCTTTACACCATTTCAAAGGATAGCATAAGCAAGCCATAGAATACATAGGAATAGCTGCTATAATTGATTTGATAAGAATCTCTCTTCCAGCTTCAAAAATGATGTTTTTTTTCCATCCCTTAAGTTTCCTCGCTATCTTCTCCTTTACAAAACCCAGTGCTTCATATTTTGATTGACCCCATAGCATAGGCAGCCCTAAGTATAAACCGGGTTTTCAGTAGTAACAAAGCCCAACCTACTTCCAATGTTTTATTTCACCTGGATCTCAGTATTGCTACTGAAAAAGATACTTAATTTCCCTAATTTCACTTTTTTCCCCAAAGCTTTGCAGTACTTCTCCAAAATTCCGACCAGTTCTATTACTTCCTCTATCTTAGCTTCCATGAAAAAGAAGTAATCATCTACAAACAATAGATGAGAGAGGGTAGGACAAGGATTTTTCATAAACAAACCAGTTAGTCCCCCATTTCTCTTACTTTCTTCAATGCCCTGTGACAAAACATCCACCACCAAAATAAACAGATATGATGACAACAGATCTCCTTGACGTAATCCTCTACTAGGCTTAATTTGCGCCACTTTTTTGCCATGTAACAATACATTGAATTCTACTGTTGTGACGCAAGTCATCACCCAACTGATCCATTTCTCATCAAACCTATATTTAGAAAGCACTTTTTTAAGAAAACCCCATTCAATTCTTTCATATGCTTTGTTCATATCTACTTTTAGTGCACAAAAACCTTTCTTTCCTCTCTTTTTATTTTTTAGAAAGTGGAATACTTCATGAGAATATTGTCCTGAATCATTCTTCCTGAGATAAAAGCGCTTTGATTTTCAGAAATAAGGTTTCCTAGAAAAGGTTTCAATCTATTAACCAAGATTTTTGAAATGATTTTATAAACAAAGTTGCACAGACTTATAGGTCGAAAATGAGAGACATTTTGAGGATGATGGACTTTAGAGATTAGGACAAGATCAGTGAGATTGAGATCAGGGGGAAAAGTACTTGTGATAAAGAAGTTTTTGACCACATCATTAACCGTCTTCCCGATGGTAGTCCAAAAATGTTGGTAGAAAATTCTCGAGAAACCTTCTGGACTCAGTGCCTTCAGTCCTCTTATTTGAAATACAACAGCTCTAATTTCCTTCTCTTCCACTACTCTACAAAGAGATCTGTTCATATCATCATTCACCTTCCTATTTATCTAGTTCGCCCAAGTCCCTTCATCCCCTTCTCCTTCAAAGGAGTATAACTTTCTAAAGTGATTAACAAATTCTTGTGCAATTAAAGCTTCATCCTCCAACCATTTGACATCTCTATCCTTTAACCTCAGCACTCTATTCTTGTTCCTTCTGATTAAAGTTGATTGATGGAAGAAAGAGGTATTCCGGTCTCTAAATTTCAACCAATCAACCCGTGTCTTTTGGTGCCAAAATTTCTCCTCTCTCTCCTATAGATTATTTAGTTCACTGAACAGCATTTCCTCCTCTTCCAAATCCAATCCCTTTAGATCACCCTAAATACTAGCCAACTTTTGCATTACTCTATCAATTTGTTTTCTGATGGCAAAACATTTCAGACTCTAAGTAGTTAGGTTTTACTTGCAAGAACAAAGATTCTACAACAGACAATACCAATGGTCCCTCCTAGTCCAAACCCTCCATGAGTTTTCTGTCACCATCTTACATTCACTTGATGATAGCCATATATTCTTAAACTTGAAAGTTCTAGACCTCTTGCCCTCTTCCTTAAAAAGGCATACTAGCAACATTGCGTGGTCAGAAACACTTGATGGTATATGATTAATGCTACAACTACAAAAATTTTCAATCCACCCAATGGTAGCTAGCCTTCTGTCAAGTCTTTCCCTTACTAAGTCAGCTCCATTCCTCTTGTTACTCCAAGTAAACTTCGGGCCACTAAAACCCAGATCCTGTAAGGATGAATCTTCAATGAATTCTCTAAACCCTAACATAGTTATTCTATCTGCTCCTCTACCACCTTCCTTCTCATGCTCATATAAAATGTCATTAAATCTCCAATACATAGCCAAACATCATGGCTCTTGGATATATCACTTAGATGATTCCATAGATTTTTCTTTTGTGGATAGTCAGTGGCTGAATGAATCCATGAAACATAACTAATTCTATTACCATCCGCCTAACAAACCTCTAAATCTATTAAGACATCCAATTGCATTAAAATCTCCACATTCAAACTATCATTCCACCACAAAGTAAGACCACCAGCAAGCCCTCGATGCTTGACAGAGAAGCTTCTCCCGAAACGAAGTTTACTTCTCAACCTTTCGAAAAAAACATTCTTTATTTTTTGTTTCCATAAGAAACACCACACTAGGATTATATTTACAAACAAGACCTTTTAAGCTACGAACTATTTCGGGAGGCCTGATCCCTTGACAGTTCCAACAAAGGAAACTCATGGCCCCCGTGTGGTTTTTGAAGGCTAGCCACCATTGCCTAATGATTCGCGACATTCAACTGGAACATCAAACCATTCATTGATCTCATTACAAGTTGTAATTTTTATTTCCTTCCGAAACTTCCTTCTAACACCTTTCTTTTTCTTACCATGTTCTTCTGTCATTCTACTTTTACCTTTATAGGCCTTTCTCTATTTTTTAAGATCGCTTGAAGACGTATCCATAAAAACCCCATCAGATACCTCATAAAGCATTCGAGCTGCCCCCACAATCTATTCTCCCAAAGCTTCCTTCTTTAGCCTTTCTTGGCCATCAACCTCTAACGCCTCTCCACATATTTTCAAGGACAGACTTCTCATATCCAAAGACAGGTCACAAGGGATCACAAGAGGAGAAGGATGTGATTCTTCATTTTTTAAGCCCCAAGGGTACCCTAGCACAAGTAGACAAGTCACACTTGAATACTATCACTAGATTACCTTCGAAGAGCGACACATTTTCCAAATAATAAGATCTTTTATTTGCTTGAATAAGTAAGGATAAATATATACAAGATATAAATTAGTAAATAACTGTCATCTCAATCATAGACTATCATAAATTATTGCAAACCATGTAGTCTTTTAGTAATTCTCCACAAACATAACTAAGAAGATAATACTGGCTAATCTATTCTAGGGAAAATATAAACCATTGATCCCAAATAGAACCATAGGCATCCAGCTCTTAAGCTCTTACTGGAGCCATATTTTTGGAAGTGACTAACCAAGGTCGGAGCGTAAACCTAAAAAGACTGTTGGAGTGTGAGCGAAACCATGGCTCAGTGAATAACTAGACATATTACACATCAAACAAGTTATTAACAAATCATATGTGATGCAATCACTCAAACATATGCTTAGATACAAGCTTGGATGATTTAGAATCCAAATAGAAAAAAGATTTGCACCTTCTTCTTAGGGTTGAAGAACAATTACTTTATGACCTACCTGCCCAAGAGAGACTAAGTTTACAGGAAAATCAATGATTTCTCGTCTTAGGGTTATCACTTTTAACTTAATAATTGTTTTAACAGATCATTTCCTGTATCCATGCTTAGAAACTCCCTAAGTATTAATCATTTCAAAGTGATACTACGAGCGGCGTTCTTCGTTACCGCTTAGTTCTTGTAGAACCGATGGAGCAAAGAAAACCTTGGAAGAACTAACACTTTAGTAAAACTAAGCATTAACAGAGAACCAAAACATTAATACGGAGCAGGGTGTCACCTATTTATATATGCACTAATGCACTACGTGTAATGCATGACTAGGTTATTTAATAAATCAATACTTCTTATTCATTTTCATGGTGGTCATACGTACACACAATAATTATCATACTATTTCACATTATCATACCATTATATTATCACTTTCGTAATGGTATATTAACAATCACACAATTAGATCACCACACATTTCAATCAAGACAATCATATTATTATCTTTGCATTACATATTCAACTAACTACAAGCACAAACAGTATAATATGATTGAGTTACTCACCTACTTATAGTGACTAATCGTACTAATCAGCCGGAAAGTCCTCTATAATAACTAAGTCACCTATCGAGATGAATAAAACATTCATCAACAAAACATAAATTATATAACCAAACTCCTATGAATGTCTAGTATCTTATATTGATATTTGATTCGGTTTCTATTACTTATTTTGGTCTGTTAATGGTCTTATAATATCAATTATTATTTAACATTTGTATTCATTTTGCTTGTCTTGATCTTGCTTGATGTTTATACACATTTATCTAGTATTCGAAAAATTAATATTTAACAAGCTTATATTTTATAGTTATTATTACTGCTTTTATACTATTCTCTAACTAACCCATTATAGTAACTCATATTTGTTTACTACTGTTTAATGCGTCGTGTTTCTATGGATCTATTTTATATAATTATTTTGTCATTTTTAGAAGTCACATTATTCATTAATTTAGCTTGTTTCAATTTCTATTCTTATCTATTTATCTATATAAAACCATTATTTAACCATTATAGTTACTTATAATACTTAATATTTCCCTATAGTTTTTAGGGTTCAAAAGTTGTCAAATATTAAACATATTATTATTCTAAGTATTTGTACTTATTCATTTACTTAGTAAATTTTGTTTTGATATATATATAATATATGTTTATTATTATTTATTATATATATTGTGTTCGTGTAATACAGACTTCACATAGGAAAAACATGTGTATACGCTAGCTCCAACGCCGCCGGCGTAGAAACCCAGATGCCGGCGTTCTTAGGTTTTACATGTTATTTTGTATCAGGCTATGCTGGCTTATAGGTCGCTAGCTTCACCATGTATGTCGGCTCTTACACTGCCAATGTATAATTCTAGTTAGCCGGCATTCGTTTATTTTAAGTAAAAATAAATTTTACGTAGTTTCTGTTTCAGTGTAAGCCATCTCAACACCGTCGGCCTATCCATGTATGCCACTGACGTTGAGCGTATATATTACCAACGTAGGAGCAGTGTTGACACTGCTCATCTTCTTTTTCGATTTTTTTCCATTCGAAATTTAGCTTTCCTTTAACATATATGTATTATACTTGCATTAAAACTTCCCCTATCTGTTTCTCTACATTCTACATGTATTATAGGTGATATATCAGTATATATTACTTCTTTGAATCATCATTCAACCTAGTTTCTAGCCTCAACATATAACATACTATGTATAGAGGATGTTAGGGTAGGATTTTACCTTGTTTGAGTAGATTGGAATGGGTTAAATTCTCCCCTAGATATGGATTCGAACCTAAGGTTTATAATAATATTATTTAAGCTAGAATTCTAACATATAACTAACTAAAAACAAATTTACACTTACCTTTCCGTTGCTCCTTTCCTTGTATTAAGTTGCTTGAACTATGTAATGGAGTTGTGTTTGTTGTGTATTTTGTGGAGTTTTGTTGGACTAATTTAGTTGGCTTGTTGGTTGACGTTTTGGTATAACTTAAGAGCTTTAGCTTTTTGTTCATTAAGAGTTTTGTGTATATATATAGATGGAGAAGAGAGGGGCAGTTGCAACTTGAGTCTATAAGAGGAACTCTATACCGAAATTGGCTTGTTTAAATGCATTACATTTTGCATTAAATGAGTTGCTGATTTGGATTGTTGCTATTGGTTGTTATTTATTTTCTTTGACCTTTTGTGTTGCTTAATCAACTTGTTTTCGGCTGGGGAAATTAGAGAAGTTTTCAGCCACATCTTAAACACAATTTGCACCGATTTATGCAAATATTATTATAATATTTTTAAGTTATGTAATTATCTTAGTTTTAGGATAGTTTATCAAGCTAATCAGGTACAAATATATCATTTATTTTGAGAGTTTTCATCTGTGGTTTGCATACAAAGGAGCTCCAAAATTTTTGAGAAGAATGAAGAATGTGAAAATGGAAATAAAAAAAATGTAAGGAAGTTAGGATATATAGAAATACAAAAACAAAGAGAATATGATGAATTTATATCTAACAACTGTGTAAGGAGTGGGCAAAAATATGGACTTGTACAAAAAGTCAATTTTTGGGGTCTAAATGGTACGTATGATAAATACTTATTTGATAATATTTGTAGATGAAAATTTGCATATTATCGATATTAAATATTATGAATACTATGGTATATATAAAATTTTTAGTTTAAAGCTTTACTTTTCAGCTTTTATACCTACTATCATAAATTACATTTTATCTATTTAAAAGTTTTATTTTAAGGTTCAAAACCATAGACCGGACCAATACTACTTATAGTTTCAATCTAGAGTTTCAGTTGGGTTCAAAATTAGCTATCTATTTTCCATTATATATTTCTATCTATTTTTATTTATATTTACACAAAAATATCGAGGTTTACACCGTTAGGTAGGCAAAAAACATGAGACTCAACATTCGATGATAAGTTGATTTCCAGGTTACAAACCACATCTTGCTTTGGCAAAGGGATGGGGTTCACGAGTATAGGCTTGATAAGAAAGGAAGCGAAAAAAGGAGAGAAGGGAGAAGGAGGTGGATTAGGCATAACAGGTTCAAAGATTAACAAATCAATAGAGGCTGAGAGTTAGGAGATCTTAGGAAGGATAGGTCTCAAACTTAGGGAAGGGATCAAAGGTTGGTTTAAAGGTTTTGAGGGTGATTTAGAGTCATCAGGAGCCAAAGGAGATATTGGAGATGGGTGTAGAAGGTTGTGGTTAATCTTAGAGAAGCCAAGGAGAGGCTTAGAGGAGCATGCATAACTTCTCAAGAAATTGGGGCTAACATTCTCTTTATTCTGTTTCATCTCCTTATAATCCAGGGCATCACTTCTCCATTTCTTAGCACTATTTACTCTCAAACCAGGACTAAACCCATCTTCCCACTTTTTTTAAACTCACAATTCTTACTTTGATGTCCCAGTCTTCCACAATTGAAACACCAATCATTTAGCCTTTCATACTTCAAAAAAACTCAATACTTAACTCATTTCCCATTGTTTACCCAGATGGTTGCTTTTAGAGTTATATCAATAGGAATCCTCACTCTAACTCTCAGGAAAGCTCTTCGATCTCCTTTACCAAAAGCCAAAGGTTCAACTTCCAAAACCTCCCCTACTTTTGACTTAATCATCTTAGCTCCTGAGGTAGACATATGATTTAAGTGCAAACCATGAATCTGGATCCAGCCTACCATAGAGTTCAGAGGGACGTCTTCTAATTTCAAATCCTCGTTCCATTCCTCCACAATCATACAATGTCCCATAACTGACTAGGGACTCCCCTCTAACAGTCGGATCATATGAGTACAAGAGGTTAGGCTTGTGAGATATAAGTTAGCTTCAATGTGGTTGATTGCTTTTACTTCATATTCTTTCCATGTATTTTTTAGGATATTGATAACAACATTTATATATTGAGAGTTTTTTATCTGCAATGATCTTGACTACAGCCAACACATCTCTATCTAACATATGTTCTAGTTGGTTTTCCTCAAAAGAGTCCTTAATAAGAACTTCATCCTCCACCGGACTAGGATCGAATTGATAACAAGAACATAACAAGAGATATAATAACAAGTAAAGGATGATAATGAATAGCAGTATAATATGCAGATGAACATAGCACTTTTCCCTTTTGCTTAGCCCGAAAGGTACTTAAGAGATTAAAGAACAAAAAAGGAACAAGAAGAAAGAGATAGTATCTTATAGAATTCTTTGAACTTTATTGATTATGGAAGTAATACAAGGAAAGTAGTACTGGAGTAATGCTGAGAGTAAGGAAGTAATTCTAAGTGGGAAAGAGAGTGTGGTGCTTCTATTTTTTCCTTTTTGGTTTTCCGTGTGTCCTCTTAACTAAGAGAGAGCTTATTTATAGAATAACTGAGTGGCAGGATCTTTCTTGTTTTCAAGATCTCAGTTATCTATTTTTACAAGGGTAAAGAGGGTATACACAAAATATAAGAAAGGGCAGAAAAGGAAAATAACTATTTACAACTATTTAGGACTGTTTTTCCCGTCAGTTCTGGTTGTCAGTAACTTCTGTTGAAATGTCATGTCATTAATTCTAGTCTTCAGCTTTTCCATATTGGTTAATTTCTTCCATGATTGAGGTGTCTTCTTCATAAGCCTCGATTTTTGAAGTTAATTTGGTGTCTATGCTCCTCCATATTATCATGTTATGGGATGAGAAAATGTTGTAAATCTGGGATTGGTAAATCAAGTAGTTTTCTTCAGGTGGTGGCATGGTTGCATGAGCAATGGAATGTGCGATCGACTTTTCTACCTGTAACTCTATTGATTTTTCACATAATTTTAATTCTTGAGATGGATAAGTAATTTTGTAAACTCTATCTACTATTATATTATGACTAGCAGGTCTTATATCATAAAAAAGCCATTCTGGAGGAATACTGTTAATTTTCATTTTTATCAGTAAGTTTTTACCTTTTTCACAGCTGTCCATTTCTCCTTTGATTGTACATACAACTTCCTTAATTGTAGATCCAAATTCAGAGTTTATAAATTTTTCAGGATTTCCATAGACAAAATTTAATAATCCATAATCAAGGAGAGTTTGTTCTATAAATTCGCATCCTTTCTCAATATACAAAGGATCGAAAGGGTCCAGGTTAATGTTCATCTTGTAAATACTATAATCAAGTTCTCCTTTATGATTGTAATAATAGTCACATGTAAATCTGTAATCATCTTTTGCTACTAGTTTTGCATATTTTTGAAATGTTAAAAAAGGTTTCCAAAAATTTTAACATGCAAAAGAAGAAACTTCTTATCTAGCTTTTTTAGGTAGTTTTTCAACAAAATTCATTCTTTTGAAGAAAAGGCTACTTTTTTTTATCTCATAGGCTTCTTCTTTATCCAAATTAAATTGTAAGCAATGTATGGGATTAAGTTGTCTGTAAGTCTACCATTTTTCTACTTTTTCTTTCTTTACTTTCAGTAATTCAGTATCTCTTGTTGTTTTGAATTCTGACGCTAGACAAGGTTCAACTCCAAAATCACTATGTCCAAGTTCAGTTTCCAGTAACGCAATAGCTTGTTGTAGGAAAAAACCCTCGCCAAACTAGTCCAATATAATTTTCAATTTGAGCCTTAGCATAAGCCCAAGTTTTATAAATTCCAGGATTAAATACACTTATGACAGCATAACAGTAAATATTCACATTTTTATTTCTTGTCATGTGTACATGTGCTCCAGTAAATTCAGTATGGGTTTGTAATTCAGTATTTATGTTCCCCATGTAATTAAGTAATGCTAAACACGCTCTTACTTTGTTTTTATCCAAGGTTTGTAATGCCCAAACAGTATCTATCAATGTTTTTTGTTCAATAGTAATTTTCGTAGTATCAACCTTGGAATGTCTAAAGGCTTGTGTGTTTTCAGGGTTTTGATCAGGTATAAGTAATTCAACGTCTCCAAACATCATTTTTCCAATTGGAGGGAAGTAACTTTTCATTAACTCATTTCTAGTAGGTCTTATTTTCTTTTGAAAAGTGCAAGCATTGTAGGAAAATGTGGTCTGCAGGGAAAATAAAGGTTTTCAGAGGAGAATTGTGAGGTTTGAGATAAAAACTGAGAGGACTGGCCTTTCTGTAAAGATTGGCCATATTGAAATGATTGTAACTCTTTTTCTTTCGGTAAGTCATTGAGAGTCTTGTATCTGCTATCCATTGTTGATGTACCTGCTCAGAAGATCAACTAAATCATTATCTTTTCCTTTTATATGTTCAAAATTAACATTATATCCTCTATTAACCAGTACATCAGTAAATTTAATTTATCTTTTTTGTGACATGCTTTTTTCGTTTTTCTTTTTATAAAATTTTACTATAGCTTCACAATCTGTTCTGACTATTATTTCCTTTTTATTTAGTAAAAATAACCTAAAGGAATTTAAACCATAAATAACTGCCATTAAATTCCATATCTATACTACTTTTAAGTCCTTTTTCTTTAAATTTTTTATATCTACAGATTTCTTCATCTCTCTTTAAAGAGTATTAATGAGGTTTTCTGATTAAAACAGTTCCCCATCCATTTTCACAACCATCTGTTTCTACAATTAAAAAATATGAATCTAAAGGTAATTTTAATTATGGTAATTTGTTGACTAACAACTTTATTTCCTCTATTAGCTGTAATTTTGTGTCGTTTAGTTTTGCAAAAGTATGGGTCTTTTTGTAAAGTAATTTAGTGTATTTTCCTAAATTTTTAATAAAAGGTCTGGCATAATTAACTAGTCCTAAAAATTGTTGTAATTTTTTCTTATCAGTTATTTCTGTAAATTATAAAACCTTTTTAGCTATATGTTGCTGTAGTTTTATTTTCCCATTTCCTATTTCTACTCCTAAAAATTCTATGTTTTTTCTATAAAACTGGATCTTTTTTTGGCTAACAATTATTCCATTATTTTGGAATTCTGTAAGTATTTGCTTTAAATGAGCAGTATGTTCCTTTTCATTTTTTGAGAATATCAAAATATCATTTATATATATATATATATATACAAACAAAAGGGTATTTATCAAAAAATTGATTCCATTTTTCTTTGGAAAATTACTGGTCCATTTTTTAATCCAAAAGGCATAACTAGCCATTCGAAATGTCCTAAAGGACAAGTAAAGGTTGTCCATGGTATGGAATCCTTTTTCATTTTTATTTGCTAAAATCCTAACTTGCAATCAAATTTACTAAAAATATTACAATCCTGTATTCTGTTAATTAAATCTGTTTTGTCTGGTATATTATAAGCATCTGTCTCAGTATTGTTATTTAATTTTCTGTAATGTATTACCATTCTACTTTTACCTCTTACTATTTCACTATGTTTTTTTACTATGAAAGCTGGACTTCGGTGTGGACTTTCTGACCTTCTTATAACTCCTAACTTTAGTAATTCATTAATATGTATTTTAAATTCTTCCCTATCTATGTTATCACATACTATTTGTTTAGCTTTTATTTCTATATCTAGATTTATTATTTTTAATTCACATTCTATTTTATTTCTATCCCAAAACTTTGTTGGATTATTTCCAATTATTTCTTCTTTTTCTAATTTGCTTAAAATTGTATCTATTTCTGTATGCCCAGTTTCTATCAGATTGTAAATGAAATTGTAATTTACACATTTAGTTTCTATTTCTAGCTTATCATAATTTTCTAAGAATTCTGTAAACAAGTCTTCATCTACATATTCTTCTAATTTATTCTCTTTCTTTTTGTTTTCTTCCTTTGTTATTTTTGTTTTTTTTTTTTTTTTACTTTACAGGTTCCTGTCTTATCACACTTGCAATTATCTGTAATTCTAGGTGTTTCTCCTGTTAAAAAGGTAACTCCTTTTCTAGTAATTATCATGCCTAGTCTATCATTTACGATAAATTGTAATCCTAGTATGCACACATGTTTTCGTAGTCATGTCTCTTACATAATTCTAGAACTCCAAAATCTGTAATTCCATCCATCTTCAGTTTCTACTTCTATAGAGTGATCTGTAAGTATTTCACAATATTCAAAAAGTTTTCCATCCATCTATTCATCTTTTATACATTTCTTTCCTAGTATTTCTGTAACCCATTTTTTTGGTAATATCTTTTTATCTATAATATTATTTGTACATCTGTATCTATAAGGGCTTCTGTTTCTAAAATTTCAGTATCTACTATGAATCTTACCTTTATTCTCATATTTGTTATTTGTAATCCTAATTTTTCATCTATTTCTTTATTTATGTAAGTCTTGACCAATTTTTCTTCTACCTTATTTTCTTCTAGAAAAATTTTGTCTTCTGTATTAATATATTTTTTCCCTTGTAATCCTTTGTATTTCTTCTATTATCTACTTTCTTCTATTCTTAATATCCTGTTTCTAGTAAATCTGAATTCTATTCCACCTATTGTAACTACTAATTTTTTGTAATTCATATTTTTCTCCTTGTGAATCCAAACATTTTTTACAACTTTCAAATTGGCATTTTTTGCATCTAAATCTAACTGTAATATGAGGGTATCCAGAACAATATCTACATGGATGATCATCTGATCCTGACTCATGTATCCAATTATGTTCACATTCTGTTGTCTGTATTTCTACATATCCTCCTATTTCATTATCTGTAAGATCTAATTCATCTATCATATCTAACATTTCTCTTGTATTTCTGTATCTAGGGTTTTCTTTTTCAAGTAAATCTGTAACAAAGGGGTTTCTACATCATCACTAAATTCTTTAATATCTTCTTCTACATATTTTCTTCTATTTCTACTATGCTGTAAACTGTTTCTGTTTCACTCATTTGATCATCTATAGCAGTAAATCTTCTTCTAAGCAATTTACTATCATGGCTCTTTTATCATGAAGATTATGCCTTTTGTAACAATCTGGATAAATGTCCTTCTTCTCCACACACAAAACAAGTTAATTTATTTTTGTAAGTCCTTCTTTTATTATATTTTCTAACATGTTTATTTCATCTAAACATGGTATTCTAGCATCACTTTGTCTTTTGTAATATGTCTTTTTAGGCTTGTAATTTGGTTTGTAATTCTTTTTGGTTTTCTTAGGTCTGTAAGATTCTTATTTTTCTGGTTCTATTGTAAGTCCTTCTTGGTTTTGTCCTGATTTTGGTCCATAAGTTTTTCCTCCATATATTTGTGGTGTGTAAATCTGTTCACAGTAACTGTATTCTCCTTTTAGTTGTCTTGTAATTTGTATATTTGTACATTTTTCAACTAAAAATCTTATTATATATTGTATTCTTGTTCCTAAGTTATTTAATATAGGAGTATTAGCTATTTTTGGTTCTACATTTTCTTTAAAAGTTTTATATATTTCTTGTCCTAAAGCTCCTGGTAATTTTATGAGTACTTTATCAGCAATAGTTGGTTCATAACATCCTGCTAAATTACAGTAATAAAAGAAATCATTTAAGTAAGGCTTTATATTTCCAATTTCTTATCTGTAATTGTTCTAAAAATCTCATTGCATCCATTTGATCTTTGGGTATGATCTATATTAGGTTGAGTAGAAAGTAACAAATATGTAACTTTGTTAGTAAAATTATAGGGGTTAGCTCCTAATTCTATATCAGCAGTAAAATCTTGTGGCCATCTTCTCTTATATTCTTCCCACATTGCTCTTGTGCTTTCTCCTAAAAATTTTTCTAAATAATTATACATAGCAGTTGCTTCTCTTGGTATATTGCTGGTTTCCCATTCTCTTGTAACTAACTGTCCCCAATATCCTAATATTTGTGGCCATCTTTGTACATCATGTGCAGGTATATTCAGTATTCTACCATGGTCTATTAAGTCTTCTGGCTGTATTTCTAAAGGTAATCTCCTTCCTAATGGTGTTCTGTCTTGGCTAGTTTCTCTGTAAGTGGAGTAAGGTTGCCTTGGGAGTTGTCCTATGACATTTTCATGTCTTTGTGAAAAAATTTGCCCACTATGTGGCATAGGTGATGAGGGTGTTATGTTTGAAGGTAAAGGTGTGCTGATGGTGAAGGTGTAGTTTCCATTAAGTCCAAGATTTGTTGTAATCTTCCACTGTTGTTAAATTCTTCTACTTCTTCTGTAATTTCCTCTAGAGTTTGTGGTTCCTGTGAATCTAAAGGTGGTATATCTGATAGTGATTTAGATTTGTTCAGGAATTGTAATCTGTATTTCTTCTATTTTTACTAATCCTTTTTTCTCAATCTCTTAATATTCTTTCTGTTCTTCCTTATAATCTCCTAAATCTGTAATCTTATAATTTTATATCTATCTATTAATTGTAAATTGTCTGGATGAGTAAGCATTTTTTCTTTTACATAAACTTTTCCTAGTTTATCTGGTCTGTTTTCTAAAAAGTAATACTTTCATTAGCTTCTAAAAATTCTTCTTCTCTTAGATGTTCTATGGCATCTTCTTCGCTTTCCCATTTTTTATTAAAAATCTTCCTCTCCAAGGATTTTTGTAATTCCCCAGTATCTAGGATTTGATCCACTTGCATCTAACATTTTTTCATCTATTATTTCTTCTTCATTAAGATTTTCTGTATCTTTCACATTTCTATTTTTGTAATCTAAAAATCTAATACTGTAACTCCCATCTAAGTTTCTGTAAGTTAAACTTTCCTCAGGGACTCTTATTGTTTTATCTTTATCTTCAAGCATCTTTGATAAATCCCATTCTGTTCCTTCTAAATCTCTAGTGCTAATTGGTGTTGGTTTTATAAATTTTATTCCAGAACTTGCTATTTGCTGTATTATTCCATCTATGTTAAGCTTGTATCTAGTAGTACTTCCTTCTGTAACTTTCCTATAAATCCTATATTTAGAAGTAAATTTTTCCTGTATGATCTTCAAATCCTTTACTATCTAATCCTATTTCCAGATTCTTTACATTGTTTATTCCTATCATGTAATTTGGTGCACAGTAAAAAATTCCTTTATTAGCATTTATCTACTTCAGTAATTCCTATGGTTGCCTTTTTAAAATTATTTTGCCATGAATTATCTAATAGAACTATCAAAACTTTTGCTCCTACTTCTTTTCTAACTAATCCTTTTATTCCTAAGACTATCATTCCTAAATGTAACAGGCTTTTATTTTCTTTCTTTAGCTGTTGTAATCCTTCATCACTAAAAAGTTTAATCTAATTGGTTCTTTTGTAACAGTAATTATTTGTTCTCTACAGGTTTTAAATAATCCTACATTTCCAAACTCAATTTTCCAGTTTTATACAAAATTCTTGGTTCTAATAACTCAGGCTTTTTGTATTATAAAGATCTAAATCTTTATCTATGTCTACTATTTCTTCTATTGTTGTAAAACTGTATTATCATCCTTTTTCTAGACAGTAATCCTATAATTCCTTTGTCTAGTCCTATTTTCTCTTTTGTAACTCTTCCTTGATCTTTTTTGAATACTTGTAAAGCTTTAGACATTTTTTCTGTAAATACTTTCCCAAATATCTGTTCCGTCTACACAACCGTATTCAGACTTTTTACCTAATTTTTTATCCTGTAATTTTATATTCTTAATTCCTGTAAATATTTCCTCTAATTCTTCTTTATGTAATTCTTTATCTATATTTTATCTTTTTGTAATTCTTTTAATTGTCTGACTTCTTCTCTTATCTTTTCTAATTCTATAAATTTATCTTGTATTGATTTTATTATCCTGTAAATGTGATTCTGCTGTATTTATCTCTGTTTCTAGCCTTTGTACTTCTTCTGTAATATGTTTACTCCAACCTTCTATAAAATTACCCAATTTTGTTATACTATCTACTCCTATTAGTAAAGCTATGATAGTATTATTTTGTCTTAATAAAACTTTTTCTGGTTCTGTAGGTGGTTTGTAATTGGAAAATCCTGTGGCTTCTTCCTGATAGATGGACGATACCCTTAATGCCTCAATATATCTAGAATGTGATGCCAGTTTATTTTCCTGTATTAAGTATCTAATATTTTCTAATTTTTGTAAAATCTCTTCTGTTTTTTTTTGTTTCTTCTTTTTCTCTAAATGAATCTTCTATGGTCCTATGTTCTTAAAATTTTTTCTGTAAAGGTGTAACAATATATTTTATATTATCTAAAGTTTGTTGTAACTCTGTATTTATTTGTCTTATTTGTTCTACTACAGGTCTTATTTGGTTATGTATGCTAACATGTCTTTCTTCTAAAGCTATTCCTAAACTTATTAAAAGGTCTATAATAGTATTAAGTTGTTCACTTTCCCCGTGGATTTGATGTCTGTAATTCTGAAAATAACAACGATGTTTAAAATCTGGTTGCCTAATTATTTTCCTATTCTTATAGTCTATTTCTAAATCTAACCACTCTATTTTCTTAAATTCACCTATTTTAGTCTGTATCTAAATACCAATTAGTATCTATATGTGTATCTGTATGCGTTTCTGTAATCCAATCAGCAAGTGTAATTTCTATTTCTATATCTGACTCTGTTTCTGTACTATTATTCTGACTTCCTATAATAAAACATTTAAAAACTAAATTAGAGTCTATTAGATGATGCAACCATCAACCTAAGGGAGACTAGGGAAACCACGAAGATAAACCAAGGATCAGAGATAACGAAAAATAAAAAACGAGGGAAACAGAAGTAGAAGTCACCAAGAGAGGAAACGATAGAGTCCTTGTGGGCAAAGAAAGAACAAGGAAGGAGCAGGAAAGAGGGAGAAACAGGGCAAAAGAACAGAGAAAGAAAATAGCCTAAGCAAATTTGAAAAGAGTCAAAAAACTTTTATTTTTATCTTTTATTACTATTATTTTAAAAAGACCGGAAGTGATATAGAGCAGGGAGAGCAGTTGTGATAAGACAAACAACAACAGAAAGCACAAAGTAGATTCAGATAGATCAACAACATACAACTTATGAATAGTATACTAAAGAAACACCCTCTTGGTGTAAGACTCTCCTAAAGAGAGGGAAATCTCTTTAAAAAAGAGAGGAAAATTAGGCGTAATCAATTGGGTTTGGTGCCAAGATACCATGGATCATTTAAAATTAGTCATAAACTATTGTGGGGTAAAACTAGGATTTTCTTCATGTATATTTTCTTTAATTTTTTTAATTATTCTTTTTAAAATGATTTCATATACAACTAATGATTGAAACTTTTAAAAAAATCACTAAAATAATATCATGAAATATTTTTTAAATTTAAATAAATTTCAATGGTTAATTCATAAATTAAAAAATTACGGGAAAATTCGTATTATACCGATATGAATCGACTAAGCAAAGGGGGACAAAGGCACACCATTTGAAGTTTAAACAAACAAAACTGATAATAAAGTAAATAAGAAATTACAGTGGCACCATAATAGTCAAGTTCCCTGCCGTAAATAAATTAGACCCTTGTTGATTACGCCTTCATATTTAGTAGAGCAAAAACTGGCAAAATGCCCTCTTATCATATGCAGGGGTACGATTAGAATAAAAGCGCCCTTTTGAAAGAAAATATATCATCTCGTAAATCTGTCCCATTCACCATATAGAGTTAATCCAAATAGAAGAGCCTTTGTTGAAGTCAGCAAGCTCAATGTGAATAATACTATAGTATATTATTTATTAAATGAAAGAAGAAAGAGTAAGAGTCAATTGGCATTGGGTAAATTATATTGGAAGTCCTAACATTTTAAGTGGTCTAAAAAAAATCTCAATGTTTGAAGAAGTGATTCGATTGAGGTCTCCATGAACACGTGCCACAATATATTGGGTATCCTAAGTTTTAGTTAAATATATTTTTTATTAACACATGTCAATAGACGATTCAATTGGCTCATTTCTTCAAACGTTAAGACCTCTTTTAAACCATCCAAAACATTAAGACATCAACACTTACTTCTAAACTTTAGGACATTCTGATGTAATTTACCTATTAACAATGTTAGGACAGTAGGTGTCATGCCTTTCACAAAATGATAGAGAATTTGTCAATTTTGGATAGTTAATACTAATGGCAAGAAGTTTAGATTAGGGGTGTGCAAAAAAACCGAATATTTAGGATAATCGAATCGAAACCGAGAAACCAATCCGAAAAAAACGGTTAACCGATCCATCGGTTTTGGTTTAGGATTAGCATTCTTAATTTTTTTGGTATTCGGTTTCGGTTTCGATTTTTAGATTCTAGAAACCGATGAATTCGGTTAACCGATCCGTAATTATAAATATATATATTTATAATATACCCATATAATTATTTTTTTAGTGTTATCAATATGAATTATGTTAAAGTGAATGATTCAAATAAAAAGAAACAAATGCATATATGTTTGAAAATTAGACTGGTGGTATTTGTTTGAGATTTTGTATTGAGCTTAATTGATCAAGGTTGATAAGAACACATGAGTAAAAGGCTATTATGATGATTATCTTGATGACACCAATATATATTAACAACTATTTTACATGTCTTACATTCTTAATTTATAGTTTTTAATATAATTATACAAAAAAAATACTCGAATTATTTTTACGGACATATTGAAAAGTATGGTTAATTGCAAAATTTGCATAAACATTATGTCAAACGGTTAAAAACCGAAAACTAAAAAAATTAACAGAAAAAAAGGTTAACCGTTAAGGCGATTAACCATTCATAATGAATCGATTTAGGATCAAGATATTGAAAATCCGATTATTACGGTTATGATCAAAAAATAGAGCGACGGACCGGTTAATCGAATCGTGAACACCCCTAGTTTAGATGGTCTCTCAACTAAACCATTTATATATCGGTAATCCTTCCATTAAAGTTTTTACCATATAAGACTTAAGGCCTCACATGTGAGTCTCATTATTTTGTATGTGAATCCTTTCAATATGTTCACTTAAAATAAATGGTTGTTTTATTTACCTTTTTTTCTTATTATATTGTTATTATGATGTTTAGTTGCATTTTAAATACCAAATAGTAATTTCACTTAACGAATAGTTATTCCATTTACTTTTAGTTCCTTATAATGTTGCTTTATAGTAATTAATTGCATTATAAACATATATAGTGACGGTAAATCTGATTACCAAAAGCCTTTTGATGTATTAGAAATATATCATATAGCCCATGTTATCATTCATTTCAGGTCCAACCCCTTCTAAATTATGATGTTTAGTTGCATTTTAAATACCAAATAGTAATTTCACTTAAAACGAATAGTTATTCCATTTACTTTTAGTTCCTTATAATGTTGCTTTATAGTAATTAATTGCATTATAAACATAATATAATGACGGTAAATCTGATTACCAAAAGCCTTTTGATGTATTAGAAATATACATATAGCCCATGTTATCATTCATTTCAGGTCCAGCCCCCTTCTAAATTTTCGGTCCAACTTTTTAGTCCATTGACGAGAAACAGTCCATTAAAATTCCAATCCAAAGGTCTGACATTGCCACGTGTTTCAATTATGAATTGCGTTTCAATTATGAATTGCCTCTGGGTGGGTGGGTGGTGTGTGTGTGGCTTTTGTTTCTTCACAAAACCATGGAAGAGAAAGAGAGATATCTAATGAGGAAAGAGAACTACGAATATCAAGGAGAAACATTAAATATTCAAGAGAATATTATACTTGTGTTTTATTTTTTATATATGGGTTTCTTTCTCTATTCTCTTCCCAAAAAAAAAAATACACACACATTATTATTCATGTTTGAAAATTTAAAACATCTTTTTTAGATGTATTTATATCTAACTTAAAAATTACAATTCACTAAAAATTATCTTAAAAATCAATAATATGCTTAGCAAAAAATATTACTTCTTTTTATTGACTTCCTTTTGGATGCTCTCTTTTTTGCTAAATCACATATATATAAGCAAAACCTCTTTTTATAAAAAGAGTTATTTTTTAAGAGCATAACTCATAATCAAGTATTACAAGTCTCTTAATATTTTATAACGTTTTACCAATGCCATCACGCAAACATAGATGTTATCATTATTGCTCTCGTATGCAGTAAGTATTGTATAATTTGTTTTCGTATAAATGATATAAATATGATTATATTGTATTGTCTTTTTATTCTTTTTTATTTCCTTTTATATACCTTTGATGAAATTTTCTTTAATTTGGCTTTTTGTATAGTCTTCTTATGTTATTTCATATACCAGATGTATTTAATATGATTTTATTTGTATAGTAAAGTATATTATAAATTATAGTTACAGATGGATACATATAATTATGACATAAGATACACTATGTTTTATTTATGTATATGATTTTTTTTTTTTTTTTTGCCATATGTATATGATATTGAATTAGCAATATATGACAACTGTATCGTACAATTGATAATTGTGACTTAATGTATAATTTTCACTTATGATTTATTTATTTGTCACATAAACTAATAATAAAAATTAAGTTATGGGAAAAGCAGTTACCATTGATTCTTTCTTCAAGCAAAAAAGAATAGAGGTTTCCAGTTCTAATCCCTTACAACCTATAACAAGTATTAGAAATCAATAATGAAGAAGGACAAACAAAAGTGGCAAGAGTTGATAAACAAAGTTAAGACATCGTAATTATTGAGCGTGATCCTAAATTACAATGTCAAATATGGGATTACTCCATTGAACAGCGCAATGAGATTCGAAGAGCATACCTTATAACTAAATCATTTCAACCTATTCTTCCTAAATATCCACTTTTTGATAACAAAAATCGTGCCAGACGATTTCAGCCTTCTTGGTTTAACAAATTTCTTACTTGGTTATAATACTCACCTACAAAAGATGAGGCATTTTGTCTTCATTGTTTTATGTTTAGTGGGGGCATAAGTGATCTATTAAGAGTATGTTGAATATGTTTGATGCTACTTATGCCATTCTTAACAAAGTAGTTGAAGAAGGAAATTGTTCTCAATGGGTGAAGCAAATGCTGCTCTTAACTCTATGATGTGTTTTGGGTTTGTCCTTATTTTGCATATGATGAATAATGTTACGGGAATCACTCATGATCTTTGTCAAGCTTTACAATGAAAATCTCAAGATATATTGAATTCGATGTCTTTGGCGTCAACAACAAAAGCTTTACTGGGTGGAATGATCTCATTAAGGAAGTTATAACATTTTGTGAGAACCATAATATCGTTATTCCTGAACTAAATTCTCAATTTACTTCTCATGGAGGTCGACAACATCAATGTGCCAATCAATTAGGAATAGAATATTATTGAATTAATGTGTTTTATGTTACTATTGACACCCAATGGCAAGAAATCAATAATAGGTTTAACCACAATATGATGGAACTTCTTACCTTTAGTTCATCTCTTGATCCTAGTAATAATTTTAAAAAGTTGTGTATTGATTGGATATGTGAGTTGGCACAGAAGTTTTATCTTAGGGATTTTACTAAGTAAGAAATCATTCATCTTAAAATACAAGCTCAACATTATGAAGCTGATGTTCCTGATAATCTAGAGTTTAAGAGCTTATCTACCATTTTTATTTATGTCCCATAATGGTGGAAACAGGAAAATTATTGATCTATCCTCTAATTGATCATTTGATTCAATTGATTTTGACTCTTCCAATCTCGACAACAACAACGAAATGCTCTTTTTTTCTCCATGAAAATCATAAAGAATAGAGTACGAAATAATGGACGATGAATTTCTTATCGATTATCTTTTGGTTTATATAAAGAGAAGTATTGCTAAAAAAATTTATATGAATTCTATCATAGATGAATTTTATGATATGAAAAGTGATGAGTTAGACTTCGACATTTTTATTTAACAATGTGATATATTTTTTTTCTTTATTTAATAATATAAAAATAGTTTAAATTATAATTATATTGATGACGCGCTCCCTGCCCCGCGCCCCCCCCCCCCCCCCCCCCAACCAAATCATGTGTCCACCCCTAGTGCAACATATGTGTTGTGCTACACATGATTTCTAAGGAATAACGTGGAAGTATGCACAAAGAATGACTAAGAGTGAGTACTCGAATGCATTAGTAACAAATAGAGAAGTCATATAGAATCAACCCCACTAATCTAGAAGAGGATAGAGTGTCTTTTGTTATGAGTTTCGCTTGATCTTTCATGAGAATATTTCAGTAGCAAAATACTTTTTTTTTTTTTTTTGTTCAATTTCTAATTCCACCAAATGAGGAGTTTTGAATATTTATAAAACTTGGTTCTTGAGGACGTCCATCAAATCACTCTAACCATTAACAAGCAAGATAAAAATCTTATTGATAGCTATAGAAACTTAAAGGCACAAGTTGCAGAAACTTTTCTTAATAATTATTTGAAAGGATGTACAACATATATATACAAGATAGTTCAGCTAGAAAATAGGAAAAGAATATCTGCAGTAATTATCTTTAACAGATTTACAATAATAGGGATAAGTATTGTTATTATAGATGCTTATCCTTGATGCTTATCCTTAACACGCCCCCGCAAGATTGGGGTCCCATTGGAGACACCAAGCTTGGAACGTAAGAGCAGCAGCCTCTGTCTAGAAAGTGGTTTGGTGAGAGCATCAGCCAGCTGATCTTTGGTGGAGATGTGAGAGACGTAGAGAAGACCCTGCTGCACTTGGTCCCGTACAAAATGAACATCAATGGAGATGTGTATCAAGCACTTTTCTCTTCCTTGTTTATCTGCATCATGTAATCCATTTAAGTGTCTTTCATGCCAATGTAATAAGAGTCATCGACTCCCCTTTGCAACTTCATCTATCTCCAGTAAAGCACCATTTGAATTATTATTTTCTGATGTTTGGGGTCCGTCACCAGTTGTATCTTTGGATGGCTTTCGCTATTATCTCGTAATTGTCGATCATTTTACTAAATACATCTGGATTTTTCCAATGAAATCTAAAACTGAAGTTGTTGCTATTTTCATCCAATTTCAACAGAAAATTGAGAATATTTTTCAAACCACAATTAAATCTATATATACTGATGGCGGCACCGAATTTTCCAAATTAAAAAGTCACTTTGCGACTAAAGGAATATCTCATTTCATCACACCTCCTTACACACCGCAACATATTGGATTCGCTGAACGACGACACAGACAAATTGTTGAGATGGGCCTTACCATGCTTCATCATGCTTCCTTCCAACTCATTTTGGTCTATGCCTTTACTCATGCCGCTTATATAATCAATCGACTACCCACTCCAACCCTCTCGTATCAAACACCATATCATCTAATGTTTCGTAAAACACCAACTTACGCTCATCTCAAAATCTTTGGGTGTCTTTGTTTCCCTTGGCTTCGTCCATACACATCTCATAAATTACAACCTCGCTCTGATACCATATAGAAACTTAAAGGCACAAGTTGCAGAAACTTTTCTTAATAATTATTTGAAAGGATGTACAACATATATATACAAGATAGTTCAGCTAGAAAATAGGAAAAGAATATCTGCAGTAATTATCTTTAACAGATTTACAATAATAGGGATAAGTATTGTTATTATAGATGCTTATCCTTGATGCTTATCCTTAACAATAGCCCATGGTAGACCTCTTTAAGTGTATTAGTTCATTGAGAAAGATTGAGAGCGAATAGATTAATCTAGTCCAATGGTCTCTACTCTAAGTCCACCATGTAAAATCTCATAAACTTGACTCTTTAAACCTTGTCACTTAGCTCAAAAAGTCAGGTACAAGTCATTATTAGGCATTAAAATCCATAGTTTAGAATTAGCTGTCCATATGGATAGTAATTGTGCATAAATTGTTATTATACAAAATAACGAATAACTCTTTATATTTCCATATCATGATTTATTATTAATGGTTTAGTTCATCATCTTTTCATAAATATAAAAACTGCACACACCAGTATCTATTTCCAATAATTGTTTTGAAGATCATAATTTTCTTTTTTTTCCTATGTCAGCTAAACTAGACATGTAATAGTCATTGCACATTTATTATATTTTCATTATATTACCATTCAATTCCCTTGTTATTACTTAAAAAAGAAATTAACACTGTTTTATCTTTTTACATGACAAAAGGTTAGTAAAATAGAATTTAAAAGAGAGAGAGAGGAGAGAGAGAGAGAATTATAGATGAGTAATTGGGAAGTCACCTGATTTTTCTCCCTTTACTGATTGGAACGTGATTCTTCTATTGAAAATTAGATCATATACTAATATTGTCTTCATATAAAGAGTCATCCAGTATTGCAACTTGTGTGAAAGCGACTAAATAGAATATCATTTACCAAAGGATTGTTCCATTTAGAGTTTATAAGGATGCAATTCTCCTGGTACAATTGTGCTCCATGGTTTTACTTTTATATTAGTGGATGCGCTAGGCAGTCTCAAGCCGTTTTCTCCGTCCAATAAAATAAGCTAAGAAAGTGATTGGCAAAATTTGCCTAAATATTCCAAGAAAACCAAACAAAAGATAAAATACAAATTGCTAAAAACAGACCACTCAGGACACATATCATCTATTCTTTTTTCTTTACACAGATGCAAAGCATCAGCAGTCAATGAAATGTACACCAAAGTTGATAACTATCAAATACTAACCAAAAAAGAAAGAAAGACAAGACTTCATTTACTAAATTAATACCAATTTTTGACCCACTAGTTATTGTTCTGTATAGTACTTCTCCGGTTTTATCAATTGAGCCGTTTGATATATCATTGAACCGTTAAAGTAATTACATCATACATGCTAGTGGACACAAATAGGACAAAAAGGGTTCTAAGATAGTTTTGTTAACAAGTGTTTTAAGAGCATTATTCAACAGATTAAAACAAAAGGAAAAAAAAAATTCATCTTTCCAAATTACTGGTTACTATTGTGGATTCTAACAAACACCTCAAATAAACCTATTGACATGTTCTTTTCTAGATATGAGGAGATAGGTGCAGCCTGGATATGGTTTTCTATGTATAAACTACTAGGAATATGATTGGCCAAAAAGAAAATTAAACAACTAGTAAGAACATGGACAAGAGACAACAGAAAGGTAAGAAAGTATTTAGTTATGCAATGCAAAAAAAAGAACTCATCATAAAATAATAACCAAAAACCAAAAGCTGGTTGGATATTAGCATGCACTGCATCATTAATCTGCAAAGCTATTGTTCTTCTAATATGGCTCTCTCAAAACTGAAATGCCTCCTGCTTCTCCTCCAATTAGCCACTATATTTGAAGTCTCATATACCATAAATGTTATCAGCAAGGTTAGCCTCATGTATCCATTCACATGTATGATCATGTTCAAACATGTATTCCTATTTATACCACATCTCAAATGGCCTCCAAGTTGATGAAATAGCCTCCCTATACTCGGTGATTGCTTCTCGAATCAAACCTATTCGCGCGGTACCAATCTAGACTATTCATTCCTTTGCTCTTGCAAGAACGTGAATGGCACTAATGGATACTTCTATGACACTTCCTACCCCGTAAGGTCAGGCGATACTTTTATGCATGTCAGCATGGAGTTTTACAATGGACAAGCTGGAATGTTGAAGGACAGGAGGAGCAATTTGTTCCAGGAGATGTAGTAACTATACATCTCCTATGTGGGTGTTCAGATGCTAAGGCTTCAAAGATTGTGACCTATACAGTTCAAGATTATGATACTTTGACAGGGATAGCACAGCATCTATCTTCAGATTTGAAAGGAATTGAGAATTTAAACGAAAAACTATCTCAAAACCCGAGTTTCATCGATGTTGGGTGGGTGCTTTATGTACCTATGCTGATACATGATACCCGAGGAGGTGAGAAGACTTAATAGAACTTGCTTGAAATATTGCAATCTGCTTCTTTTGCATGGACATTCTTGCAAAATATGTTTCAACAAAGTGCAAAACCAAAGGCTTGAAGATAAGTCCTTAATTTATGAATTCTAAATCTAAGTTTGTTGGCTAACCCTTTTGTCTTGAACATAATAACATCTAACAAAAGGCCATGATTAATATAGGAAAAGATCTGCCTGTACTTAACACATGAAACATGTATAAGATTTAATTTGATGCTTTGAAGCTGCATTTCATTGACCTACAGCTTTTGTGCAAGTTAGGAAAAAAGAAGAGAGGGATTTTCATACCCACCGCCGTCCTATCAGCTGTGGCTTTATTGTTATTGAACACAATAATCTTGCTATTGTGGAGAAGAAGAAGAAGAGGAAGTAAAATTAAACAAGACGATACCAAGGCTGTCTCTGGAAATTCAAGTGCTAGGAGGACTACCGCATTAAACCAAGTCTTCCATGCAACCGATATTAAAGGTCCACATCATCTCAAATGAAATAGGAAATCTTTGTCATTATAAAGTAGAAATGACCTTCTTCATTACAAGAGACGATGTTGTTTCACAGACGTTGAATCAGACAGACCGGTCATGTACAGAGTAGATGAAATTATTGGAGCTACAAGAAACTTTGGTGAAGCGAGGAAAATTGGAGAAGGTGGCTATGGAAGTGTGTACTTTGGCATACTGGGGGAACGGGTATGATTCTCAAATCTGATTATAATTTTCAAGTGCTGTCTCTTATTTGAGTCTCTACTACCAGGAAGTTGCGATAAAACAGATGAGATCAAGCAGGTCGACGGAGTTCTTCTCAGAGATTAAAGTCCTATGCAAGATACATCACATCAATGTGGTAGAAGGAACATCTATTAGCAATTATCATTTCAATCTTTCAAGTAACACGATCTCGCCAACCCAACTTGCTTTTTAGGTGGAGCTTCTTGGATATGCAAGCAGTGACGACCACCTATATTTAGTCTATGAATATGTTCAGAATGGATCACTAAACGATCATCTCCATGACCCTTTGCTAAAAGGTAACATAAAACCCATGCCATTTTGCAAATATAAGGTAGTAAATTTCTGGCCTGCAAGTTGTTTAAGGTGAAGAAATCACAGGTCACCAGCCTGTCGTGGACGGCTAGAGCAAATATAGCACTAGATGCAGCAAGGGGAATTGAATACATCCATGATCACACGAAAGCACGGTATGTACATCGTGACATCAAATCAAGTAACATTCTACTTGACCTGGAACTAAGAGCAAAGGTACTTCACCATAATCTACAGTCTCTATCGCCTGCTGATTCTAAGTTGTTTCTTGTTTCATTGAACTGAATGTACTACTACTACTATAAGATTATAAAAAGACTATAGTAGATATGAAATAATAGAAGAAGTGTTGGATTCCTGTCTTGATAGGTTGCAGACTTTGGCCTAGCTAGGCTAGTAGATAGATCAATGAAGAAGAATTCTAGCAAACGCATAGTTGGGACACCGGGATATATTCCACCCGAGTATGATTATCACATTTTCTAATGGAACTTTGTTAACCTTTCCTCCAAATTGAAAGTATAAGATATTCCTATCTAATAAATGTTGGGTTCATAACTCATCCGTTCAAGAATTCACTAATCAGGTCAGTTACTGAGTACGGATGACAGCAAAAGGAGATGTTTATGCTTTTGGAGTGGTTCTAGCAGAGCTCATAACGGCCAGCGCGCACTTACCCGTGATCCGAAGGACCCTAAAAAGTACAGGTCAATGGTATCTCTTGTAAGTAACAAATCGGAAACTTTAATTTCCTGCTGGAAGTAATTGTTTTTGTTACCATCGTAGCCAAGCATGCAAGTGTAAAACAAAAGGCAAAGGGTGTTCAGCAATGAATAGTCACTTACTCTGTCTGTTTCCACATTTTTGGTCAATATCCTAAGGTGAACAATATTTGAAAGCCAAGATTCTCAAGCAGCTTTGGAGGCTAACTTGGATTCCAACTTGAGAGGAAGCTATCCCTTGGAGGAAGTTCACAAGGTCAGCAAGATGGCCTTAAAATGCAGTAATTACATTTTTTTGTCATGGCCAAGTTATATTAGGAAAAATAATAGTAATATACACTGTGTGCATACACACGTGATAAGTAACTACTAATCATATTTAGGCATATGTGCTGTGCACATATATGTAAACACAAATCGGCATTACTAATGGGTGGTTCACCAA
This sequence comes from Combretum micranthum, assembly GCA_024138025.1. Classification (NCBI taxonomy): domain Eukaryota; kingdom Viridiplantae; phylum Streptophyta; class Magnoliopsida; order Myrtales; family Combretaceae; genus Combretum; species Combretum micranthum. The sequence continues at coordinate 264,609 of JAMXBD010001927.1, forward strand.
ATGTATGTTCCTTGTGCAGATGGCAGAAATATCTAATAGATGCTTGAGTGAAGACATGGTTAACAGACCAGAAATGAAAGAAATAGTTCAAGCACTCTCACGCATTTTGGTTTCCTCACTTGAATGGGAAGCATCACTTGGAGGAAAAAGCCCGGTATTTAGCGGTTTGATTAATGGAAGATAAGGCAGATTCTATGGTGCAGTTTTAGATCACTGACTATATTATATAGTGAATGTATTGTAAAAGTATCCTGAAGATTAAAGCATAAATAAAGTCAACTACACGCCCTTTGACTTTCCACCACTCAAAGTCAACGTAGTGTGCTAAAACTAGAATAAATGGAAAAAAAAATAAAAAAGATTTATTGGAACTAATATACCAGTACCACATGTCCAAATGAGTGGTACAAAACTATTAACATAATTATGACAAGTGAGTAGAGGTAAATAAATTTTTAAATTTTATTATACTTATATGCTACTTACTAGAACACGTGGCATGTTAGTACCAATAAAGTTTTTTTCAATAAATAACAGCTTTATGGAAAAATGTTACTGGAAACGTGATGTTGAGCACGAGATCCTTGCAGACTGAGATGATCCTCCAACATTGAAAACAAGAGAAACTTGTGCGTTATTCATTTTTTTTTTTTTTCATTATTCATGTTCATATGTTTCTGAAAGGGTGAAAATACGGGAAAAGTTATTAAAAGCTGTTTTAATAATGCGATTTAACTTGGCACGCATCAAAAAGGATTTTTGCATTTTGTAAACAGCTTACTTTTACTCGTTGTATTTTAGTTTTAGGTTTGAAAGCTTTTAAATGAAAAAGGAAAAATTAAAAAAAGGAGCAAAACTCAGAAAATTCAAGGAAAAGGCAAAAGAAAATCAATTATAAGGTTGAAAAATTTAAAAAGAAAAAACCATTTAGGCGCAAGATTCCAAATATTTTTTTTAAAGTTAAAAGTTGAACATATGAGAATGATGGAATTAGAATTTCTGATAAAATGCACTTACTTTCTTTAAAGGTTATTATTTTATGTTTTTTCAAGCTCAATCAGTATCATTCGTAAAAGTATAAAATAACATTCACTTAAATGATCCTACTTTGAAAGGGTTATTGCCTAGATTATATTGGAGTTTAATTAAAAAAATCAATTTTAATGCAACTCGAGCTATGATTGAAAGAAAGCTTTTATAAATTTATAGTATCATATGGATTCATTTTTTTATTAATTTTTAATAATTATATTAGATTGATTAATTTAAAAAAAAAAATTAATTTATTAAGAAACATTGGACCATGGACCTATTTTAAGCCAAAATTAATGTTATGCCTCAAATCATCATAAGATAGCAAAAGAGTAAAGGCAATGGTTTTTATTGCCCAAAAGAGTCACATGGCCTAGCGGCTTAAATAGACAAGGCATCATCACGGAGGCATCGCGCGTGAGTGTCGCACAATGGGAGTCGAGGAAAAAACTTGGATAAACACTTGCAAAAACGGATTTATCCATCAAGTGTTACCTACAAGGCTACACAAAGAGTAAATTACTAATTTCTGATTGCTATATTTAGGGGTAGGCAAAAAAACCGATCAAACAAACCAATCTTAACCGAACCAAACCAACCAAATATGTTTTTTTTTCATGGTTTGGTTTGAAATTTTTCAAATCCGAACCAATCCGTAAATTTATGGTTTGGTTTGGAAGGTAAACCAAACCAATCCGTAAAACTGAACCAAACCGTTTTAGAAAAAATATAATAATATTTTACTATATGTTTATATGATTTCATTTGATATTTATTATTTGGTGAATATTAATTAAAATCAACTTGTCTATTTTTAAATTTTTTTAAGCTCATGATATGTAATTTTTTGTTGATGATGAACTATTATTTTTTTAATAGCTTTTAACTTTGTAAAGTATGAAATTTATTTATTCAGTTATAACTTTCATTTATATTTAATTGTTTAATATATTTTGTCAGCTGATCATTTTATTCATTGGTGAATTTTGTTTATAGATGATTTTTATTTTAGCTAAATTATTGGTAGATAATTAATAATGATGGTTATATTAAAAATCATAAATTATGACTACTATGTATTGGTTAGTGAATGTATTTTATTGGTGGATAATTGATTTTATAGAGAACTATAGATTAAAAGTATAATGAATTTATAAAATATTTTGTTATGGTTTATAATATCAACTTTGTAAAATGATATAAATATTTAAGAATCTACATAGATGCAAAAAAACTAGAACAAGAAAAATTTTTAATTTGAATTTTGATTTAAACCGTAATCCAAACCGAACCAAACCGTTATTTAATGGTTTAAAAAATTTATAATCCAAACCAAACGTTACTTAATGGTTTGGTTTGGGATGGAAAAAAAAACCAAACCGATCCGTGCCCACCCCTAGCTATATTGAACTGATTACCATAAATGAGCCTAACTATCACTTTCTGCAATATAATTTGGTAAAGATCTTATGACTTGTGTGGAAGTCATCCGAATAAACTTGACGCAGTAATTTCCCCACAACAAGAACTTTGGATGAAAACACCAATTAGAGAGTTCCTTCTAGGATTGGTAAGAAAACAACCGAATCGCAACCACACCAGACT